>JAMQCK010000010.1:0-255909 GCA_024196135.1 Pleurotus ostreatus/Saccharomyces cerevisiae fusant | reverse complement strand
GTGGCGAGGGTTAACTGCTGCTTGTCAAGGCACTGGCATATATACCACACGGACATGCCCTCGCAGTCATGATATTTTGCAGCAGACAGGACGAAGAACGGAACGTTTGCGATTTTCCAACAGCCCGCTCGCATCACACACGCCCCCCTCGTCCCCTTCCCAAGTCTGCCGAATATGCCTCCGTACCCAGCGACACCGCTCACCAGATGTGCGGCGCGGTGGCGCAACAAAGCGCCGCCCTCCACGCCCCCCGCCGTCAGGCCCCCACGGCTATCACGATGCCTTTATACTCTTTCTCTCGACAGCGCCAGTCATCTCCTCATGTCCGGCGTTATGCACCCCCATGCCCGGCCGCACGCGCCGCGGCGGCCCCCTTGAGTTTGCTCCCGGACACGATGCGCTAGACAAAGGCGGCGCTGCGTATATATCCGAGGGCGCCGAGGGCGCTGGTCCTTACTTCCTGGCGTCGTCCCGCCCCGTCTTTCTTGTGCCAGTGCTGCACCTTTGTCATCGCCATTGCCGTTGCCACCACCATGCCCTCCCACTCCTACCCCGCATCCATGCACTGCGCTCCGTACGCCCAAAACCTCGGCGCCGACGCCCATGTCTATCCCAACTCGCGCGAGCTGGCTGCGCCCAACCACACCTACATCTGCACCTCGCCCTCGACCTGCATCCCTCTCCGCTCTCGGGCCTACCACCCATCCGCGCTCCCGCCCCTCGACACCCACCCCTACACCCGCTCCCGCGACCCGCGCAGCATGACCACGTCGGAGCTGCCGGCCTACACAAAGGCATGGGAGGACCGCGAGCGCCGCGGGTCGGTCGATAGCATGCGCTCGGACGCGTCGGAGGACGGTGCTCGCGAGCCCGGCTTCGGCGCCGCGCCGTGGCTGGCCTACCAGCCGCCGCACCATGCGTCAGACAAGTCGTCGCCGCTAGAACAGAGCGCCCCCGCCTACGAAGGATGGTACCGCGACGTCGTCGAGCGCCTGGCCGCTGGAAAGTCATTGGACGCCGCCGAGTTCGCCGCTATACTGGAGAAGGAGGTCGCTGCCGCGCACGCGATGGCGTCAGCGCGCGAGGGGAACTGAGGACATTCCGGACTATGCGTTCTTTGTGGACGGTCTTTGTATTCGCACGAGAGGCGTGCATTGTTGTTGGTTACTTTCACCTATGTTGTACTTTCCCTTCGTCCTTCTCAGTAGCCTAGCCTATTTGTAAATTACTTCTCTATGCACTGCCCTCCCTCTGTACTATGTATGCCTCACAATCTCAACTACATGCCTTACCCTGCGACGAACTTCAAACCGGTTAGTCTACCTTTTCAATCTGCTCATGGTGGCGCGCTTGAAAGTGTCTGGCCCACTCGACCTAGAAGTATCAGACCTGATAGAAGTCTATATATCCGTTATATTTGTACCCAACCAGAGAGATCCGATACAGTAGATCGACGTCCTACAGCCACGATATGTATAGACAGTTGACAAAAGAACGACGACGTGTGCGAGAATTAGTATGTACATATTTACAACCGTAGGAAGTGTCCAACGCATAGGCGCAATAGAACAAATCGTGCACCGGTCTTCGACTTCGACGTCTGCCGTTGCGAGACGTCATGAACCTAGTAGCCGGTGCACCCGTCGTCGGCCCCGCAGCGGCAGGCGCGCGGAAGGAGGACACAGAGCTCCTGGGAATGTAAAATGTGCAGGGAAGGGGTGTAGGGTATGCCGAAGGAAGTCTGACGAAAAGAGAAGCCAGCATTACGAGACCGAGGACCGCAGATATGGTACAGCGAAGTTGCCGAAGGAGGGTGGGCGCAAGTGGAATACGAATAATCATAAGCACAACGGAAAACGAAAGCGGGAGCACGAATACCGGGACGATGCATTTACAGGGTCGATCGATCAATAAAGATGAGAGGTGTAGATGGATAATCGTGTGCGGTCTATCATGACCACACGGAGCTCTTGTTGTTGCGGCCGATTTTGCGCAGGCTGGATAGCCAGTTTTTCTGATCATCGTCGTCCGCGTACCACTGGGAAGATACCTGAAGGGTTCGTATGTGAGAAAAGAAGTATGTAGCGAGGCAGGTGATTGACGTACAGGATCCTTCGCGCTCTTGGGCGGCGGAGGCAGATCTCCTGGGAGCTTCATGGTGTCGTTAGCGCTCGCGATGAGCGAGCGCTTCCGCGCGCGGACGGCGTTCTTGAACTTCTCCAGCGTGTTGCTACGCTCGCGCGTCTTCGGGCGTTCGCCGTGGTCCTCGAAGATCGAGTGCGGCGTGGACGGCCCGGGCGAGCGGCTGGCTAGCGAAGTCGTAATCGAGAAGGGCGACGGCGGGATGGAGTGGGAGGCCGCTGATGGCGCGTATGAGGCCGCTGGCGATACTGGCGGCTCGCCGCGGTTCTTGCTGGAAGCGGTGGATGGGCGTGAGTTGAGGCGGGAGGGCGGCAACGGCGCCACGTAGTCCTCCGCGTCGTGGTCGAAGATGGGAGGAGACATGGGCTTCTTCGCCAACGTCTGGCGCGCTCCCATCATGAGCTTCGAGGTCGATGCGCGAGGGCGCATCGAGGGGCGAGTGACTGAAGACGCCTTCATGTCGCTGAGTGAAAACGTATTTCGCACACTCCTTGACGAAGGCGGAGGATGCTCTGGCTGAGTGGGCTGCGAGGCGAGGCGATGGTGGTGGTTGGAGTACGACGTAGACGGTGAAGGAAGTTCGTCATCGTTCCACCGCGAGGGGAACGACCGTAGCGAGTCCGAATGACCCTGCGCCGACCGCTGAGCACTCCTCGCCATCGACTGCCTGCTCGACTTCCTCGAGATCGCCGGACTATGCATGGGCGAGTGCACTGGCGAATCAAAGTACGAGTCCGCAATCTCATCCATGTAGTCCCCTTCCGTCGATGCGGCCGGCTCCGCAGAAAAGTCAACATGCTCCTCTGGCTCCTCCTCCTGCGGCGGCAGCCCCAGCGGGGACGGCAGCGGCTGAATTGGGATCGGAATAGGCGCGTGCGCATCAGCTTCATCATCCTCCGCGAGCGACTCGGGGCGGAAATGTCGGCCTGTCGCCCTGCTCGCGAACTCGAAGGGGTCGACGGGATCAGCGGAGTAGCACGAGGAAGTTGGCTCCCGGCTACCCAGGCGGGGGCTACCGAGGCGTGGGCTTTCGCGTAAGGGTGCCAGCTGCGAGGGTGTGCTCGGCTCACTGGGTCTGCCCGACTGCCGTCGCAGGGCGGCGCGCGGTGTAGACGCGAAGGTCGGTGTCGAGAGCTTGATTGAGGGCGAGTCCATACGCCGCAGAGAGGGAGATAGAGTCAGGACATCCTTGTCTATGAGGCTATCGTCTATCTTGAGAGTCTGCGGACGCGGAGGACGCGCCGGCGCGCGTTGCACAGGAGATTGCGTAGAAGGGAGCGGTGCTGAGGGTGGCGGGAGAGGCCAATTCAGCTCTGCAGTCTGCAGAGGGGGCGATACCTGTGCATGTGCAGGCCTCGGGGACGTTGGCAGCCCACAACTGTTGCCAGCGCGTGGCGACTGCGTAGTCCTTCGAGGAGAGGAAGCCGGATCGTCAGAGTCAAGGCTCTGACGAGGGGTGTCATCCTCTGGCACCGCATGGGGCCTCGTAGGCCATTCCATGGGCTCCTCGTCCAGGTCGTACACGTTCCGCAGGACCGAGGAGGGCGTGCCCTTGTGCGGCTGCGGCTCACCAGCGTCTGTGACGTTCGTCATCGTATCCCCCGCGCCCATCACGTAGACGGCATTGCGGAAGCTCGAACTCCTGCTGCGAGGAGTGACGATCGACGAGGAGACGGAGGGGCTGGGTGAGTGCGATGAGAGCGACGGAGGGACGATGGAAGAGATGGACGGAGAGATGGAGTGCGTCTTGGCTGACCGTGGCGATGTTTTGTACGATGAGCGCGCGTCAGAGTCACTAGACAGTCTCTTTACCCTGTTGTGATAGGGCAGATTGGGGCTTCGCGTGTCTACCTTCGGGAGCGGCAGGTTATAGGTCTGCAGGCTCTTCCGCGCGGGAGTACGCGTTGGCGTCGCATCTTCGGCTGGTGAGGCAGGTGTAGAGAGGTGCGAGGAGGAGGAAGACGCGCCCTGGCGTAAAGGGTGGGGAGAGGGCAGCGCGGAGTCCGGAGGCGTGTCGGTGGAGACGGCCGAGATGGAGGATATCGACGACGCTGGTGAGTGTCCAGAGCCTCCGCGACGCGTCTGAAGGGCGTCAGTCCGTTGGCGCGCTGCGCAGGGCAAGTCACTCACTGCGCTCGCGTGCTTCGTCGTGAGGTAGCGCGACGGGTTGTAGAGCGCGTCCATCGCGCCCGACGCGTGACTATCAGCCGCGCGCGGTGGGCAGGGCTCATCCTGAAGGCCGAGGAGAGGAGAGTCTGCCCGCGCCATGGTCGATGATGAGGGGAAGGGAAGAGAGGGCCTTGCGGTATGCACAGGGCTACCGACGGCAACAAATCAGTGATGTATGTATTTCCGCCCCTCGCGCGTCGCAACATCTTTTTACGCCGACGTGATCTGATCGACTTGATCGCCGAAAGCCTCTCTCTCCGGTTATCGGTATGACAGGCCGCTCTCATGCGCCCAGAAAGGCAGGATTTGAACGAATGGGGGTCGCCCTTCGCGCTCGACGAGCAGGCAACCGGAACCCACCTGGGTCCCCTCCTTCCCAGTCACCTCTGGCACGACTGATTTTTCCGGATAACGCGCGCTGAAACTGCGTTCGTGCGAGCGGATTATACCATCTTTTCCCCACACCCAATACAACGCACTTCCCGCTGCCCACTCGACGAGAATTTCCGTGTGCAGAGTGTATTCGAGGCAGCGGCTTCCATCAATTCGAACTGTGGTTTGCTCACCGGGCACCCTCGTTCCTCGTGGACCCATATGGCGGTCCCGGTGGGGAATTAGGCAACTTCGGCACATGCACCCATGTGGCAAGAGAGCCAGAAGACAAGCTTTGTGCTTCGCACGGCACCGCCAGGGACAGCCTCCTCAAAGTCACTTGTCCTCTACCGCGAAAATACGAGCGTATTTTCGCTGCACAGTCGAGGAGGGGAGTTAGCACTGGGCAGGGCCGCAGAACCACGACAACGTACCCTATTGCAAACGAGTTACCCTCATACGTGCCCTCTAGAAGGCCTCGATCGGTGTGCAGCGGGAAAGCTCCCGAAAGCAGGGCCAAAAACAAGGTCTCGACGCTCGTGTGCCCAAGTCGAACTTCTTACCCTTCACGTGCTGCGGATTGTTGGCAGGGCAAATATGCCGCGACGTGAAGTGTTCAGGCAGCAGTTGCGAAGCGGTGCTGCGCGTACGTCCCTCCGAAAGTTTTCAGCAAGTCTTTCTACACAGAAAGAGGAGAATCCCTTCGAGGACCAGAGAGCGAAGACGAGATATGAAAGCTCCTGGTGTATCGGAAGAGCAGAAGGAGTTGCGTGGGCTTTTTCTGGTCCGCGTTCCCCTTATTTGGGTCCAATGTTCTTTGTAGACGCTGATATGCATCGATTAGACGACTTGGGAGGTCCATGCGTTCACAGGTTATCATCGCATGGATTCGAGAAGAGAAAGAGACGCGCCTTTGCCCGTGTTTGCGTGCGCGCCGTCGGCGTGGCGGACTTCCCACGTGTCGCATTCATCCGAAGCGGGTCCGTTCAGTCGCCAGTCGCATATCACAGACCCGCGGCTGCGAAGAATGTGGAAGTGGAGAAGGCCAGTGGACGGCTCCGACGCTCGGAAGGACGGTAGCGGGAAGAAGAGCTCGTGCCCATGGGGACGATGTGAGTGTGAAAGGTCATAAAATTCGTCAGAGGTCGTAATCTAAAGTGTACGTGAGGGTCATCGTCTAGTAGCGCAAGCGACAAGAATTACTACTCCTACAGGTAGAGATACTTTCGAATCCATCGGATGAAATAGTCGCAATAAATTAGCGTCTATGGTGCTCGAAAGCGGGGAATCAAGGAAGATAGGTATGAAGGGGCACAAATATATACACACAAGAGGGAGAAAAGGAGAAACAGAGAAAAAAGGAGAGACTCGGATAGGTAGTATGACGCCATGAACAAGCGGAGAGACCGATGGAGAGAAAGAGAAAAGAAATGTACAAGATATACAAGGGATCAGACACACGTCGTGCTCGAAAGCGGAATAAAAAGTGATGACGGAGCTCGAAAGCAGAACAGCAATAGCGATACAGATAGCATGCACTTCGCAGCACGTACCAAAGCACAGCCGGCCCATCCTCGGGGACGCTGGGCTCGGCGAATTAGTGTTACATCGCGGATGCGCTGCATCGCGCGCGCACACATCTCCTGCGCGTTCCTCTTCCTCTCCTTCACACATACAACATTACTGTCGCTGACCCCGCCCGCCTCCGCGCGGCGTGCCAGGACGTTCGTCTAGACGGCAGACGGCGGCTTGTTCCGCGTCTGCTTGAGGTTCTCTATCGCCTCCACCGCGATGCGCTGCAGGTCGTCGCCGTGCTTCTGCGCCGCGCCCTGCTTCTCCGCCCCCGTTGCCGGCATGCTCGCCCGCGGGCGGATGGGCGGGCGCCCCGGCGCCTGCTTGCCCGGCACCGAGCGGACATCCGCGCCAGAGGGCCCCTCCGCTGGGCCCGCGTTCGTCCCCGCCACACTCGGCGTCCACCGCACGTGCTTCGCCTTGTCGTTCTTGCCACTGCTGGCTGCCTTCGCGTTCATACCCGCACTATCGCCGGCCTTGTTCGAGCCCGAGCCCTGGGAGGATGACGTCTGCGCACCCGATGCGCTGGGCTCGTCGTAGTCGAAGATGTGGTTAAAGGCATGCGGCGGAGCGCTGGGCCGCGGGGCGACGGTGACGGGCTCGAGAAGCGAGCGGGCGTCCGAGGGAAGCACGTTGAGAGGCTCACCCTCGTTGTCGGGAATGACCTCGACCTGGATGGCGCGCGGCTTCTTCGAGGTCGTGGCGGGCTTCGCGTTCGTGGTAATGGGCTTCGCAGGAATCTGCTCCTTGACCTTCTTCAGGATACCCTGCACCGGCGGGTGAACGGCATCGTCCACAACCGGGGCCGGCATGCGGTCAAACATGCGCGGAGACGGAGAGATGGGGTCGGACATCCGACGAGGACGAGAACCGGCGAGAAGAGGCGTCGGGTGGGCGATGGCGGGAAGGGTAGCGCTATGTTCAAGAGCCGGGGAGCCGGGAACGGTGAGGCCGTGAGGCTGGTTGCGATGGTTAGGGACGTTGGAGGGAAGCCAGATCTGGTGCTTGACGTCCGCCTGAGCGGGCGCCTTGGTAGCGGTGGGAGCAGAGACTTTGACGTGGGGAGCCGGCACAGCAGCAGGCTTGGACGAAGAGGAAGCAGAGTTCATAACCGGCGCCTTAGGAAGCGCCGTCTTCGACGACGACGTCGCGACCTTCTGCGGAGCAACGTTCGCAACGGGCTGAGCCCTCGCAAGCTGCGGGGCCGACACCTTGGGCTTCGCCTCCACCTTCGGCGCGGGCTTCACCTCCGGGGCCTTGGGCAGGACCTTCGCCGCCGACTTGACCTCAGGCTGCTTCTGCTTGGGCGGCTCCGGCTGCCTGAACGCGCTCTTGACCTCGGGCTTGTTCGTGGGCTTCGCCTCAGGCTGCTTCGGCGCGTGATGAGCGTCGGCGCGCTTCGCCTCCTTTGCCGGCTCGGGCTTCGGCAGCCAGATCTCGTGCGAAGCTGGCTGGGGCGGGCTGAAGGACCCAACGGCCACCTGCGGCGGGCTGTAGCGCCCAGGCTGCGAGTTGTTGTACTGCGCTGGAGCGTAGTGGCCCTGAGCGAAGGTCGAGGTAACGTGGTTGAGCGCGGGCTGCGACTGAGCAGCGTACGGGGAGGCGTAGACATGCTGCTGGGGAGGGCTGTAGTGACCCGGGACGTGCGCCGGGCTGTGGTGGCCGGCGCTGTGCGCGGGGCTGATGCCACCCGGCATGTACGGCGGGCTGACGTGTCCCGGGACGCGCGACGTGGACGCTTGCGCCGGAGCCTGGGCAGTCGGCGTGTCCATCGTGAATCCCTGCTGCAGCGCACGCGCAGCGAGCTGCTCGAGTGACCACCCGTCGTTCTGCAGCTCAGCCTTCGCCTGTAGAGATTGATTAGCGAATGCTATTACTTTGAGCTGACTGCCGGTGACGTACCTCTCCCCACGAGCTGCCAGATGGCCGCCACATGCCCGACTGCTGGACATGCTGGTACCCAGTAGGCGCGCCAACCTCCGACCCCTCCTCAGCCGGGAACTCCTTCAACATTCTCTCCACGTGCGCGCGCGTGTCCGCGGGGAAGCCCGCGAGCGTCTCCTGCGCCTGCGCGCGGAGGTCTGCAACGAGGGCCTCGCGCGACTTGCCTGCGTCCTCCGTCTCCCTCTCCTTGCCTTTCCCCTTCTCCTGCTGAGCCGGTGCGGCCTGCTCCCCGCCGAGCAGAGCGCTCGTCAGCGAGCCCAACGCACCAGCGCCCCAGCCCCAGGAGCCCTGCGCAGCCTTCTCCTTTTCGGCTGCGCGCTCGTCAGCCTCGACCGTGGGCGAGAAGGCGACGCGCTTGCCTGCCGGCTTCCCCTGGTTTGAGTTGGCCTGGCGCGTGAGGTCCTCGGTGGAGTCCTGGCGCGACTGCGCCGGCGTGGTCAGCGTCGTGGACGTCGACGAGGACAGCGCGGACGACGTCGACGAAGAAACCGACAAGGACGGGGATGAGAGGGATGGAGAAGGCGGCGGCGCCTTGGTGGGTGTCGCGGTCGTGGTGGTGGTAGTGGCTGCCTTCTTCGCGGCCTTCTTCCCTTTCTTCGTCGCGGGCTCCTTCTTCTGGACGGGCGCGGGCGCGGGGGCCGGCGCTGGCGCAGGCTCGGCCTTCTTCGCTGGGACGGGCTCGACTTTCTTGGTGGGTGGCGGCGGCGGCGGGGACGAATCGGCCTTCTTGACCGGATCGACCCGCTTCAGGGCGCTGGGTGCCTTCACGGGGGCCGACGGTACAAGGGGAAGACGGCCAGGCATGTCGACAACCTCGCCCTGCTGCTGCTTGTTGGCATTCGCCGGCTGTACCGCTGCACGCCGACGTTGCGCCGCCTCCTCCATCCGACGGCCTTCCTCCTCGGCACGCCGGAGCATCTCCTGCAGGCGCGCGTCTGGCGCCGGCTCCGACGCGCGAGCCGCCTCCACCCCACGCGGCGCCTCATGAACTGAGCCCTGAAGCTCCACCAGGCGCGTGTTCGCAGGACGACCTCCCTCGCCTGCGACCCGCCTCTTCTCCTCGACTCCCTCCATCGCCTTGCGGATGGTCTCCGGCGTCGGCGTCGCCAAGTGCGCCCGGCTCTCCAGCGTGCGGCCCTTCAGAACGTGCTGCAGCTCGGTGCGCCGCTCGATCTCCGCGCGCCGCTTCTCGCGCTCCTCGGCGACCATCCGGTGCCGCTCCTCCTCCTTGTCGCGCTGCAGGTTGAGCATGTTCGTCTCGTGCTGGGCGACGAGCGCGCGCTCCTGCTCCCTCGCCACACCACGCTCCGTGCCGTGCGCCCGGTGCTCCTTGCGCAGCCGCAGGAGCTCGACGGCGAGGCGAATGTCCTCCTGCGCCGCGGCGTCGTGGAACTCGCAGATCTTGGTAATGCGGACCTGGACCTTGAACTCCTCGAACTCGGCCTCCTCCTCGCTGTGCGCCTCTTCGCAGAGGACAGGCCCGATGTAGCGCAGGGTCCTGTGCTTGCGGGGGTTGGGTGAGGCAGTGGCGGCGGCAGAAGCAGAGGCGGATGCAACACCGGGGGTGGGCGCGTGGACGGAGAAGCTCGGGGGAAGAGGAACGTGTCCCGCGGACGGGGATGTGCGGGCGGATGACGGGGTGGATGAATGCGCCGATGATGGGGTCGGAAGGGAGGAAAGGGAAACGGCGGACGACGCTGCAGAGTCGATGCCCCATGCGGCATAGCCCAGCGCGCCGCGATTCCAGAATGCGGGGTCATCGGACGGGTGGTGAAGGTGAGCGTTTGGTCTTTCCTGAAGCTTGCCCGCTGCGCCCTGTGAAATGTGCTGGTCAGCGATGTATGCGCTGGCGACTCCGTAGACTACGCACCTTCTTCGCCTCGTCCCCCTCGTCTTCAGACAGCGCCTTCGGATCTACGAAGACGAAACCGCCACGAGGGCTGCCCGCCGCCGCCGGTGCCGGGGCCGCCAGCGGCGTCGTGTCCTCGTAGCGGTCGCCGAGGAGCCTCTCGACCGCCCGCGTCTCCGCGACGGACATGTCGTCCCAGTCCTCCGCGCGCAGGTTGTTCTCGCTCAGCCGCCGCATCCACTCGTCGCGCGCGCTGTGGACGAGCTCGGTCTCGATCTCCCGCGCCTTCTGCTTCTTCGCCTTCTCGTGCTCGGCCTTGCTGGCCTTATTCTTTTTGTTGGATTTGTGGCTCTTGTCGAGGGTCTTGTACGCCTCGACACGCTTCGCGTCGGCGGCGCCCTTTGCCTGGGCGTGCCATTGCTCGAAGCCCGCCCAGAGTTCGCGGATGCGGCTCTGGCGGGTCGGTGGGGGTGGGGCCGGTATTCTAGCGGCCGATGTAGATGGTGGGGCCTTCGCTGCTCCCCAGGACGAAAACATGGTGATTTGAGTGCTGAATATGGTCTTGTCTCCGGTGTCGCTGCTCCCCGCGAGCGGGGGGATAGTTTAGAGATAAAGTAAGAAGCAGGGGAATCGCTGTGTCGCGCGTCGGGGGCGCTTCAAGTGGACTCGTGAGATGAAAGTTCTGGTCAACAGGTGTACGGGCTTCTAAAAATTTCGTCAATGAGGTATAGACCGAGATTGGCATCAGGACCAGCCTCGTGTGGGCGACGCCGCCTCGTGCACCGGAAACCGTTGATGCCTTCTCCGTGCAATCGATTGGGGATCTCACTGCTCCAGACGAGCTGCCGCGAGCTCAATGCTGTATATACGCGCGCCGGACAGCGAGGACGGGGGCGGGAGTCAAGTTTTGCTGGCATTAATTGTACTGATGCCACGAGATAAGGACCGCCATCATTCGTCGAATTCCCCTCTGCCCAGCTGGTCGCTGATGGCGGGCAAGCGGTCCCCTCTGCCCTGCCGTCGCATTCCGCGTTTCCCCTCCCCCCAGCAGCTGACGCCCTCTGCCCAGGTCCGAGTCCTGCGCCCCAGGTGCCTCTATGCGATGGTCTCCCGCGCCGAAACACATGATTCTGCTATTATGTGTAGCTGATTCGAGCCTGATTCGCGTAGTCCCAAAGATATTCTCGTGCGAGCGCTCTCTCCCCCGCCACGAAACGTGCGAATGAAAGCCGGCTAGACAGCGCGCACAACGCCATTTCGTGGCACCGAAAGGCATGGTTGAACTTGCACGTGACGCATTGTTCAACCGACCCGTACGCCCATTACCGCGCATCTGAGGTCAATCCGACAGCTCACTTCGCTTAGCAAGGTCCCCTGCACCGCTCGCATGCCACCTATTGGTAAGAACGCCAGCAGAGCGGGCCGCGCTAGAGATTTGTGAGCCGGGCTGGGCGTGAACATTAGCACGGCCCGGATTCACAAGCGTCGCGCACCTCCCACGGGATTTCCAGCTATAATTGCTCGGGACTCGTCGCGGAACGTTTGCATATTGGCCGCGCGTTATTACGTCCAGCGTACGTGCGCGCGGACGCTTTGCAACCCAAAAAGGAAGGTCTTGTGTCCCCCTGCGGCGAGACGCCCAACGTCGGGGAAACCGCGCGTGCGGGAATAACGCGGGAGACGAGGATCGTTGACCTAAGGAGTATGAATCCCGACCGCCAGATGACCTAGGGACAGAACGCAGTGGATGATCGTAGAAAAGGGGGACCACTCGCGGACAGCACGGGTAGGAGTCGGGTCCCTAGGCGCAGCGCACTGACAGTATCGGGATTAAGGCCAGTAATCTCGCAGAAAATCACCGTCGATGATCTGGAGGGCGATAATCGCGGTGGCTTTTGCGCGCATACGCTCGCGGTGCACATAGTGCGGCGCAGGCGCGGCAACATTGACCGCGCGGGCCGCCGCCCTCGACGAAAGCCCGTTGTCTGCTTCATTTCCGAGCCGCACGATCGTCTGGCGTTTGGCGAAGGCGAGATGGCGGCTCAGTTGGCTGTCTATAGCACAGACGATTGGTGGTGCGTTTTCTGGTAGGGGAAGCGCACTTCGGTAGTCCAGAACCAAGCCGTTGGTGAGCAAAGTGCAGCGGTCGACGTCTGTCAAGATAGCGTCGTCGCAGTGACGCATTCGCCTTGCCACGGCTAAGTTGAAGCAGTGTAGCCTGCCACACGCAGTATATAGACCTCCTTCAGTAGTCGGGACCGACCGGGAGACGTCGCAGCAGCGTTCTGAATAGCCAACAAGTCTTCTGGATAGCGTAGGAGTCCCGAGACGTATATCTCCGCAACCGTCCGAAAAATAGCAAAAGGCTTCAGAGCTTGAGGATGACAGTCCAGAACCTGAGGAAGAGGCTTCAGAATCCGGGGGAAGGTACTCGATGGGATAGGAAAAGCATTCAGACCCCGCCGTCAATGCGCTGCTAGTCGATTCCTGGTAAGGAAGATCGCGCCAATCAGCGCGCGAAGGCTTACGACCTGCTCACCAAACATACAATGACGACAATGGTCTCGTGCCACCAGCTTTAGGCGCGTGTCTTCAGCATTGAGTGCGTGCCGCTAGCGTACAATCCGTGCCGCGAGCGGTGAGTACTCCAATATCGCTGAATCCGGGCCGCCACCACAGGCAGTCAATCCACCAGCACTTGCGCGCGATTGTCGATAGCACTGCCTTTCAATGGCATGTAGGCACGGCTGATCAGTGGAGGGGTATACAGGCGGCGGAGGAGCACACGAGCAGTGGAGGGGCACACGAGCCGGAGCGGTGGAGAGGCTTCGGTGGGCCTATCGGATGGATTCATGGCCTCGTGCGCTGTAGTCACGGCGTCGCGCGCTGAATTCGTGGCGTCGCAGTGTTGAATGCACGCCACATCGCGCACGCCTTTCGAAACCGTATCGCGCGGAGTGAGCCGGGCAGCAGTGGTATATCAGGGTATATCCAAGTCTATCGCTGTGGGAGCTGTCAACGATGCCGTCCTGTTCAATCAATAGCGCCGTAGTCTAGCAGCACGGCGTCCAGACCACTTTGTGGAGGAAGCGGAGACCCCAGAGGCGAGGAAGCGGAGCGCCTAGTATTGCATCATAGAGCATCGTACCTTCAGAAGGCCGCTGCGTCGTCCCTGCGTTGTTGCGAGGAGACGTCATCGTCTGCAGGGTCAATCATCACATTCACAAGCGAGATGAACGAAATAAACACGTACCTCATATCCCCTGGAGACGATGAAGGTATCAGTCGTCAGGAATCAATGAGGGGAGAGATGCAGGCCTATTGTCCATTTGCCGAGAGCGGGATTCAGGGATCTGAGGGCGCGCCGCTATATGAAAGCCAGAAGGACTTCGTTATCGGCTTGGTAGGTACGTTGCTATCAAGGTACGTTCGCCGGAAGAGAGCTATGACGTTGAGCGACTTCGGAGGTTCAGTCGTATCACGACGAAGGGCACCCGTATCACGATGAAGTACCTCCGTATCACGATAAACGGAGTGACGCAGGACGATCGAGCGGCGTGTCCGGGATGACTGAACGGAATGACGAGCGACGAAGCGCGCATCGAGGCGATCGAGAAGCCAGGAGGCGGACGCGCGGCTAGGCGCGCATTGCCCAGTCGAGCTTCGTGGGTATCGGTTGCCGGCAGCTATTTAATGTACCCCGCAGACGGTGAATACTCCAGATAGCTATTCAGTGGGTGGCAGATTCTCGACGAAATCGTGGCTTTTGTGGCAAAAATAAACGGGAGCGAGATTTTTTGCGATACGGGAGGCGGAGACGAGCCAGGCGGTGTTCAGCGAAGCGTCTCGGGCTGAGGAGGCGCGCGGCTAGGTATGAGGGTACGCGCGTCGCCAAGGTGCCGAGCACTACGGATATAGACGTGGCAGCGCTTGCTGCGATTTAGTGCCCATCAGCGCCAGGCGTAGGTGAGGCGGACCAGGCGGTGTTCAAGACGGCGCGAGCGAGGGTTTCGATGTGACCGGCAACTTTCAGGTTTGCGTAGAGATGAAGCAACACATGCCGGGCTGTCCGATGCAGATGCTGCGACTGTGTTCATGGATCGAGCTCGGCGGGCGCAGCAACTCTGCGCGCGACGTGGTAAGCGAGATGAAAGGTCCAGGGTTAACCCTGAGCATAGCATGGGCATCAAAAAGGGGAAGCTGCAGGTACATGAGCATGATGACGAATCTACCTGCAAGAGCCTCTCATACTAACCCTTACATGAACGGCCGTACCAAGAGATGATGCGTAAGTAGGACGCCAGCAAGCTAGTTCATCACCCTTGAACGTAGACAGATGTGATTGAGGTGAATTGCTAGCGGAATGGCATAGGCAAAGGAGCAGGACAGAACGACGGGTGCGGACGGCGTGATGGTTAGGAACAAGGCGTGAAGAGGCGTGAGACAATGCGAAATTCGTGGGAACAAACCGGACCATGGTCCCAAAGAGGCAACCATTGTGTAAAAAATGTCCATAAAGCTGCGACGAGCTTTCCTCTTCTTCTCAAGGTGCGTAAGCCTCCAAATACGACGCAGAAAGTGCAAAAATGTGACGAGAGTGGGATTCGAACCCACGCCCCGGAGGACCAGATACAAGTTCGAATCTCGTAGATGTGCCTGCGTTTAGCAAGCTGATCCTTAGTCTGGCGCCTTAGACCGCTCGGCCATCTCGCCTTAACGTGCTAAACGTAGCAGTACATGCCAATGTGGGGCAGAGCTGGCAGATCCTTACAATTCTGCGAGGAAGGGACAATACCAAACCCATCAGTGCTCGACACAAAGCCTAGAAGACAAGTAGATTACTAAATGAGTGTGCAGTCACGGTATGAAGAGGACTTGTAGCAGTAAAGATATAATGGTTACAATGGATAGCGCGATGCATATATGGAGCCAGACCCCAATCCAGGAGATAGAACATACAAAACCAAGAAAGTCCTCTAACAAATCAATCGCCCGAATTCAGCCTCGTCAAGCACTCATTCAATGCCCGTACCACCGCGCCAGCGCCCTCCTTCACTCGCTCCCTCTCCTCCTCTGCCACCAGCGACAGAAGCTTCGTCTCGAACCGATCCGGATGCCACCTCCTCAACAGCTCGCGCACGCGATCCCGCGCAGTGCGTCCTTCGTCCGGCGACCTCACGTACGCCTCCACCCCACTCGCTGTGATGTCGTCCGGTCCCGACGGTGCGCGCAATGATGGCCACGGTAGCGTCGTCCAGTCTAGGCGGGTGCTTGAAGCTATCGTCTGCCACGCCGCGTCGTGCTTTGCGATGAGCGCGATCGCTTCCGCCTTTGAGATCTGTGGCACGGCGCGGGCGCGAGCGAGGCGCTCCTGCTCTCGGCGAAAGGCCTCCTGCTGCGTGCGCACAAATTCTTGTTGGCGGCGAGCCCAGTCCGCCCATTGTTGAGGCGGTGGCGGTGGAGGTGGTGGAGGCGGAGCTGTACGGGTCGTACCTGATGTCGAAGGGCCTGCGCGGGGGACGCTTGACGACCTGCTCGCCGGCTGACTCGCTGACTGGCGTGGGGCGCTCGCGGAGGCGCTACTCCAGGTCCCACTCCAGCCTTGCGGTGGTCTGGCGGTCCTTGCGGAAGCAGCTTGGCTCGCCGAAGAGTACTTTGGAGGTTGAGCAGCGGCAGCGCTGGCGGAGGAGTAGGTAGGCGCAGATTTGCCCGCTGCAGCAGCGCTTGCGCTTGAAACACGCACCGACGCCGTCGTCGCAGTGGTTGATGTGCTCGCAGATGAAAAGCCACTCCACGCAGATGAGGCAGACGCGCCAGAAGAAGCCGACGAATTCGACGACGTCGACGACGTACCCCAGCTGCCGCCGCTCAGCGTCCGCGCGCGCCTCGGATCCCGACCCTGCGCCCGCGCCCTCCTCACCTCGTCCTCCTGCAGCTGGCGCGCAAGCAGCTCATCCCTCCGGTGCATCTCCTCCTGATAGTACCTTCCCACCCCGTTATCAGTCCTCCCCCTCAGTGTCTCCTCCCTCCTCGACACCTCCGCTTCCCTCCGCCTCAAGTCCTCCGCCAGCGCCTTCAGCTCCAGCTGCTGCCTCCGCAGCTCCTCCTGCTGCCGCAAGAGCAGGTCGATCTTATCCCCAGCATGCATATCGCGCCCGATCTGCACGCGATTGTCATCCGATGCCATTGCGGGCCGCCGCGCGACGTCCTGCGTATCGCTGGGCCCGGGCGGCGCCTGCAAAAACGCGAGGCTGCTATCCGATCGCGCCTCGACGGGCCAGTGGGAGAGCACCTCTGTCCGCGCGCGCACCTCCTCCGCCATGCGCTCGTTCACCGCGCGCTCTTCCCTGATCTTGCGCTCCTCCTCCTTGCGCGCCTCCTCGTCGCGCTTTCGCTGGTTTGGATCGGGTACGGCGGCAGGCGCCTCACGCGAGGCGTAGCGGGACGCGCTCGAGAGCGGCTTGAGGTGGTTGGCGAGTTGTCCAGCACTGGACGAGCCGCGGAGGTGGTGATAGCTGGTCTGCACCACACGAGCCGTCGCGGAGGCGCTCGCGCTGGAGTACTTGGGTGCATAGTCCTCGACGCGAGGGAATAGCGGCGGAGACTGCGAGTCTGGGCGATCGAGCGGTTCGCGAGGCGGAGGTCGACTGAGATTGTTCATAATGTTCTGCTGTTCTTTGAGCAGATAGGTGGGTGGCGTGGCACCGCCAGCAGCCGACCGTCGCAGGTCGCGCTCGTACTGGCACTTCTCCTGATATTGCTCCTCCGAGTACTTTCGCAACTGCCGCTCAGTCTGCTTATACTCGTTGACGAACTCGGCCTTGCGCGACATGTCCGACCGGCATTGTTCCTCCAAGCGGACCTTCGCCTCGGTGAGCATCTCTTGGAAGTTGCGCTCGATTTCGGTGCGCAGTTTCCTCTTCCACTCGTCGTCCGGTTCGGACGAGGGAGGCGGCGGAGGTTGTGAGGTGAAATGCCGGGAGGGAATAGTGCTGGCCCAGGGACCGTAATTTCGTGGCGGGGCCGCGAACTGCATGTTGGCGGCGAGCGTGGGTATAGACTAGTGCGAGCTGGAGGAGGCGGTGAGCAATGAAAGCGGGGTCGACGAGGTCTGTGGTAGGCAGAACACGGAGGAGCGCATGAGGGTTGCAGGAGGCTCGATTGTATGATCAGCCTCGTGTTCGTCGGCAGTTTAGGCGCCACACACGCGGACTTTGCCGATGACGTCGAATACCAACGTGACAATGAATAGTTGAACTGTGGCAACTCACGTTGGAAACTCTTGCTGAAGATGATCTCTGTCTATGACCAGCCACAGCAGATGAAAACTAGTTCTTGGTTGAAGGAGCGGGTCGATGGCTGTAAGTGTCTGGTACAGATGACTATTTTCTGGAGGAAAAATTGGTGAGAATTTGTGGGAAGTCGCGTATCTGTGGCAAGGTTTACCCTTCGAACGTTGTCGCAGGATGAGAGAGACGATGGGAACAAAGCGAACGATGCGGGGAGCTAGCAAGGCTCACGTGGCTGTATACCAAGCATGACCAAATATGGACCGCCATGCCAAGAAAGGACAAAGCTCGAGGGGTTATTGTACTATGCACGATGCAAAGTCTGACAAAAACATCTTTTGTACAATGGAATACTATATTATTCAGCCCTGCCCTTGTTCTGACTTCATGTTGTTTCCAAAGGAAGGGTCCCGTAAGGTGAGTTTCGTCCTACCTAGAGGTGCGCCACATCAGAAAGACCCTCCCCGCCTGGGGGCGTAGAAAATACGTGTCTTTCGGGTAGCCTTACCCTCAAGCGCACGCACCGCCCGAAGCGAGGCCGTAACTTTACGAAAATGCCCAGCCGACACACCTTGTGGCGACCGTTTGAGTCACAGAAATGACAAGCAATAAATGTGGCGACTGACAAGCAATACATAAATCCTCACCCTGAAGTCATCAGAGCCAAGCAGAAACAAGCACTGTCTGTGCTCGTGCATCCTGTGGCGGGGTTGAGTCACGGCTGAGTGCTGGGTGGCGGGCTCTTGACGCTGTCCGTGACGAGCAGAAGCGCGCAATTAATCGCATGTCGATCATGCATCACGGTGGAGGCGAGGAGATCGGCGCGAAGGCCGTGCATGAGGTGAATGAAAGTTGACGGAGGTTGTGAGTCTATCTCGCAAATGAAAACATGTGGGCGTGACGAGACGGAGCGCGTTTGGGTGGAGGGAGGCGAACAATAAGGCGACCTGTACTTACGGACCAGGTACGTGCGGAAGATGAAGGTGCGCGAGGGACGCTCGAGGCTGCTATAGCCCGACATGGGAGGAAGGCACCGATATCGAGGGCATCGGAGCTCTACCTTTCTGAGGTTGCGGAGCCGGTACGACAATAGCCAGTGGAACTGCGCAAGTCCCTGAGGGACAGATGAATGCCGCTGTCAATAATTTGGAGGATGGCAGCATGCTCCGCGCCATCGAGCGCTATATTGCTCGGGTTTGAGGAAAATTTGCCTAACATATGGGCGCTGCGATATATTGCCTGCTCGCCGATGGCTTGAACGCTGCATGAAAACGGCACGTATGTCATGAGCACCTTCAATTGCAAGGGAGGACAATAGGGTCAAAGGTTCGGAGATGATGTGGGTGCAGCAGAGGACAGAGCATCGCTATCGCTGGCTTGCAAAGCATGCTCATGAAAGTCAGGTTGAAGGTGAGCTTGACGTGACGCTCGCGACCGGTCACGGACCATAACGACCTGTCACGTCACGAGCGCGCCTTGTTCCGGACCCCCATCTCGCGGTCGGAAGTAAAACACGCAGCGGGCGTTTCGGGAATGTATATGTTCTCGCGGCGTCTAATCTTCTTCGGCGCTTACCGCAACTTCTCTTTCGACAGCATGGGTCCATGAACCTATCTTCCCATTCCTCTGGTCGCCGGAAGCTATGTTCTCGTAGGCCCAACGGCACGAAAACAATGAACAAGTGATCCATATGCCCATGAAGGGCAGTACCTCCGCTTCATGTTGCACATCCATCAATGTCTGTCATCTTCCAAGAGACGTAGAACCGAACAGGGCGGCATGCGCGCGTGTGCTTCACTAGACAGAATACCGACCGTTCTAACATGATGCCAACCTTCTTGGACAGCGTCCGCTCGCCGATACCAAGTCTATATTCGAGCAACGTTCTTACGGCAAATGTACCTGTGTGCTCTCCGCGATAGTCACCGGAGCCGTCTATATAAACCCCGCGCAGCCTTCGTATCGTCGTCGGTATTCCCCACCTCCTACGCTCCCTCTGTATAACTAATTCGCGACTCGACACACGCGCTACTATAATGGACGCTTCACACTCCTCTCCTTGCGTCTCTCTTCCGGTTCAGAGCCTCCAGCCGGTGTCGCGTTTCTCCCTCCTCCCCGCGCTCCCTAGCCCGCGATCCTTGCTCGTTTCATTCGGTATGTCTCCTCACGCACTTTCTCTCAAGATGCTGATCCTTGGCTTCCAGCTCGCAGCTCCATCCTCTCTGTCCTTTCAGATGCTATCACCATTGGCCACCTCACCGTCACCGACGCGAACGGCTCATCGCAATACGGCGTCTACCAGCCCGGCTGCAACAACATCCACCTGCGCGTCGTAGACGACAATTTCTGGCTTCGCCTCCTCACGTGCGCTTTACCCTTCCCCTCATCCCCGCCGATGCTGATCCCATACATCTCGCAGCTCTGCCGATCTAGGATGTAAGCTTGCTTGCGCCGTCCCCGATCACCATAGAAGACTCACCGGCCTTCTCCCTTTCAGTCAGCGAGGCATACATGATAGGTGACATCGAAGTTAGCAGCCTGCAGGGCGCAATGAAGGTGCGCGAATGAATGCCGAGCCGCATGGTACGACCTGCGATGACTGATGATGACTGCTCACAGCTGTGGTTGGACAATCAGTCCGCTATGGAAGCGACCCTCTCGTCTACGATATCCCGCATCTCGTCCACGCTATCCGGCTTCTACAACAATATCCTCGGCCAGTCCCGCACCAACGCGCGCCTTAACGCGATCGCCAGCTACGACCAGTCCAATGAGCTGTTCAAGGTGCCTGCCACCGCTCTTTCCCCTCAATGATGCCCGGATCTCATCTTCATCTCCTCTTCATAGGCATTCCTTAGTAAGGAGATGATGTACTCCTGCGCGCTTTGGAGCGACGCGGAGGGCGGCGTCCGCGGCGACCTCGTCTCCGGGCCCACACCAGGCGACCTCGAAGCCGCGCAGCGCCGCAAGATTCACCACGTCCTGCGCCGCGCGCGCGTGCAGCCCGGGCACCGCATTCTCGAATTCGGGAGTGGCTGGGGCGGGCTTGCTATTGAGGCCGCGCGCGCCTTTGGCTGCGAGGTCGACACGCTGACGCTCTCGAAAGAGCAGAAGGCGCTCGCCGAGGAGCGCGTCCGTGCCGCCGGCCTCGAAGGCCGCATCCGCGTCCACCTACTCGACTACCGCGAGATCCCCGCCGAGTTCGAGGCCGCCTTTGACGCATTCGTCAGCATCGAGATGATTGAGGTGAGTTCCGGAGCCGCCTTCATGTCTCACCCTCACGGCAGACGCTAATGATTGCCCACCCAGCACGTCGGCACGAAGTACTACGAGACGTACTTCAAGCTCGTTGATTTCGCGCTGAAGCCGCAGAACGCCGCCGCGGTCATCGCGTCGTCGACGTTCCCCGAGTGCCGGTACAGCAGCTACCAGGCTGAGGACTTCATGCGGCGATACATGTGGCCGAACTCGTCCCTGCCCAGCGCGACAGTCCTCATCGATGCCGCGAGCACGGCCTCGCAAGGCCGCTTGACGCTGGACGGCGTAGAGAACCATTCCGCACGTAAGTCATACAGTGCATGCTGCCACTACCCGCCAGCTGCCATAACCCACCCTCGTACTGACCACATCCCGCCCTCAGACTACCCGCGCACGCTCCGCGAATGGGGCCGTCGGCTGGAGGCGAACCTCGCGCAAGACCTCGTCACCCAGGACATTCCCGAGCTCGCCTCCCCCGAGCAGTACGCCATCTTCAAGCGCAAGTGGCAGTACCTCTTCGCCTACGCCGGCGCCGGCTTCGCAAAGGGCTACATAACATGCCATATGCTCACCTTCATTCGCGGGGTGCGCATCGACTTCACTGAATCGGTATGCCGTGTTACTGACGTTCATTTGCAGAACGACTGCCCCGAGCGCTGCGATTAGACCGCCATACATCACTTTGCTTGATCACACCTGCGATGCTTCGACCCACTTAGCTCCTCCGACCTCGAAAACTTCCTTCGTTCGCGCCGACTGTATGTCGATGCCATAATCACCTACCGTACTCGCATCCATCAGCGTGTAATTGCGCGTTGTAACACCTCAGGAATACTCTCTGCATAGTATGAAGCATACACTCGTTGTCTATAATCAGTACAGTCATTGCCAATGGATGAATCGTCCAGTCTTTCTATCTTCGCTAGCCTGAGTCTCCCATCGCTCGATCGTCTGAACCTTCCGCGTTCGATTCCGCCCTTCACAGCACTGTCGACTCGTCTGCGTTCAAGATGAGCGTGGCGAAGAAAAGCATCTCCTCGACATAGGCGTCGAGCTCCAGGACTGCAAAGAATTGTCAGTATCGAAGGCAAGGAATATGACGAAGAGCAGCAAGCAGGGCATTAATGGGCGCGTGTGGGTGCCCTTCGGCGACTGCCGACGGAGGCAATATCTGCTTCCGCCTCTCCCTTTCCCTCTTCCATCCTCGCCTCCCCCACCCGCACACAGCCCGGTCAGCGTACAGAAAGACATAGGACTCACACTCATTGACCGTATGCACGCCATTCACCAGCTTAGTCGGCGTCGCCTTGTGGTTGTACCGGAAGATGTGCGGCGTGAGGTCCCAGTAGTACTTCGTGTCCGTGTTGCCGGAGGACATGCCGGGCGCGACGATGATGTTGTCGTTGCCCTCCTCGAGCTCGTGGTGCGTGTTGTAGGTCGCCTTGATGGTGCCGTGGAGGAAGCGATAGGGGTCGGCATCTAGGGAAAGCAGACAAGCGTCAGCTACTCAGCTTCCCCACGACAAAAGGCGCCTGCCAGAGCATCGACAAAGCTTTACTCACCCTCGCCGTACAACGGCGTCCGCGGTGCCGGGTTCAAGCTATGCCCAAACGCAGCCTCCAGGATCAGCTTGCCGCTGCTGGACGGCGCGTCCGGGTCGGAGATCAGGTTGCCAAACGCCTCGAAGGTGAGGTTGAACTGTTCGGCAAGCGCCTTGACCGTGGCAGTGTCGTGCGCCTGCGTTTCGGCGACGGAGCTGGAGGGGACGTTAGTAAGGGTCACAATGAAGACAGGAAGGGAACACGCAAGCGGCGTAAGAGAGGGCAAGAGATGGTCTGCTTACCTCGTGATCGAGATTCTGTGGTTCACAATCGCCCAAGCCTCCTCGGGCAGCGCGTTCGACTTCACGCCACCATTGATCATGTCCGCGGCCTATTTGAGCAAGCGTCAGCACCATACTCCAGTTATCGACGCATCGACTCACCTGCGTCGTCGTGATGATCGACCTCAACTTCTTGTCCTGGACCAGGAAGTCCTCCACCTTGCGCAGCGCGTCCTCGGCGCCCTGGCTGGCAATCGCCATCTCGTTGCCTACCGCGTCAACGGCGGCGCCCTCCGCGCTCGAGTAGATGAGCTTGCGGATATCCTCAGGGAGGTCCGGCGCGTGCTCGGCGTGGCACTGGTAAGTGAGGTAGACTGGGTTGTTGCGGGTCTGGTAGGGAATGTTAGCGTGCGCTCGGAGGTGATTATCGGTAGCAGCGAGCAGAGCAGAAGGGGGCAGGGATACTGACCAGCCGGATGTCGTACGGGTTCTTCTCGTACTCTGTAAGCAGACGCGCGAGGATGCCGATCGTAGTGTGCGCGGGAGGTACGCTGGAGTGGCCTAGTAGTTGAATCAGCTCCAGAACTATGACAACCTAGGGGCTGACCACGCACCTCCCGGCGAGTGCACCTCAACCTTCAGGTCCATGTACCCCTTCTCCGCGATACCGGGCGTGCTGAAGACTTAGTGTTAGCGTGACTCCCTCATGAATGCTATGTATCAGGGCTTACGCAACGACGGCGCCATACTCCTCCTGGTAGCCTCCTAGTCGTGAGGTCAGCATTGTCGTTGCGACGAAGGCCCGGGAAGGACAAGATATGGCGGCGTCGAGACTAAGAACGGAAACTGACCTCCCTCGTCCACGACGATCGCGAACGCGTTCTTGCCGAACGTCTCTAGGAGGTAGGGCCCGATGGCAGCTGCGCCCTGTAGTAGACATGGATCAGCAAACGGACATCGCATAAGTCGTCGAAGAACACTCACATGCGTCCCGCTCGCCTCCTCATCGAACCCGAACGCCAACACGACGCCTCTCGTCGGCGTCCAGCCCTTCCCGATGAGCGTCTCCAGCACGTTCATGATGCTGATTAGCCCGCTCTTGTCATCCGACGCGCCGCGGCCCCAGATGCGCTCGCCGTCGAAGAAGCCAGAGTACGGCGGATGCGTCCACGAGGGGATGGTGTTCGCGGGGACGGGGACGACGTCTATGGTGGGGGTTAAAGTGGTCTTGAGAAGGGCCGGACGGGGACGACGGGACCAAGCGAACAAGGGAATGGGTGGAAGGATAGGGAAGAAAGTGAAGGGGAGAGCTCACCCTGATGTGCGGTGAGAAGGATCGGCTTGAGGGAGGGGTCGCTTCCAGGCCAGGAGTAGACAAGGCCGAAGGTGTTCACGGTCGCGCGAGAGAACTTCGAGTGTCTGCATCGCGTCAGTGTCGTGCCATAGGTCGATCTCTTAGCCCACTCACACCAAGGGATACTCCTTCTGCAAGTACTCGTGGAACTCGTAGAAGATCTCCCAGCGCTCGTCCTCCCCCGGCTCGCCCATCGCGTCGAACACCTCCGTCCTGAACGGCTCGTCAGCAACTGTCTCTCGCCACAGGGCGCAAACACGCACGGAATCTGAATCGCCCCCCGCATCCAGTCCAGCGCTTTGTTCTGGAACGCCTCCGTGTTGAGCTCCGCGGAGACCTCGTCCCAGAGTGCCTTGTTGACTTCCGGGTACAAAACATCCGCCTGCGGGCAGATCGACTGTACGCGCTGCGCGGGGCGTCCGATCAAGCTGTCCAGGAGGCAATCCTGCGAGTACATATAGAAGCCATCCAGGCTGTCCCGGTACGCGACCTTCAGCGCAAAGCGCGCCGTCCCCAAACCCAGCGCAGCGTAAACCAACGCCTTCTTCCATGTCGCGGTCCGGGGAGGAGTGGTTGAGATCGGGAGCGGGGGATGGGGAGGGACGAGATCGAGCGGCTGCTGTTCCTTCTCCATTACGGCTGAACCTCTCGACGCTTGAAGAGTGCAAAGGCAAGTGGCGAAGGTCGTCCGCGTGCATATATAGCTTCGAGGGAGTGATAAGCTGGCCGAGGGCTTCGATATTCATGCCGCTCAATAGCGAAGATTAGCTGAGAAAAAGGGCATCATTGCGTGCTCGCGGACGAGTGACATGAGTGCGGTGAACAGGAGCGTTAGACATTGATATTGACACTGGATGGTGACCAGAGACGCAGTCACTGGGGAAGTCGAGTCGCGCGGCCGAGCTCGGCGACTGCCGAAGTCCGACGTACGGGACTTGGCTCTCACCACCACTCTACTATCCGGATGTCGTCCCCTGCGGGCGATGCGCGTGCATAAACGTATCCTCGTTTTCTTTATTCATCACTGTGCAGCGACAAATCAACCAGAATCATCTATCTAGTAAGCGGTGAAAGCCGACATGCGCCAGCGCTCGCCACAGGCCCGTGTCCCCTCGAGGTCGAATCGCATCGGCTGTTGACGAGAGTACATGGCACAGAGTGCGAGCATTCTTCGTCGAAGCCATTATCCGGCCACCTAAACGTGCATGCCCTGTACTAGATCGCGCGTCTCATGCCCGAAGGAAGCCTGAGCTGCATGGCATATCGGGCGAGGACGACCAGGACCAAAGTCTGCATTATGAGTATTCCATGCTCAGGCAAGGTGTGTCAGTCTTTCCCAACCGTTTCCATGTCGGCCGATAGCCAGGCATGTAGGTTTCAGAAGTCCCGCTTGAATGTCGAAAATCTTGGGCCCAATTTGGCATCCTCCAATTACTGTCGCGAGCACCGCTGCTGGCGTCCTCGCACCGACAATCTTATCATTTGAATCGGCGAAGCTCGTTTAACAACTATCGTTAGGCTCCTCTAGACCTCTACACTTCCTTAATCACCCAAGAACTCCATCGCTGTGCGTCAGCAGTCCATGTCTAAAGACATAGAGATCCCCCGGCCCCGTTTACGAAGTAATGGAAATATCCACCCGCACTCGCCGTACTCGCGACCATACTCGCGAGCGAACATCTCTTTCAATAACTGTCTTATTCAGGAAATGCCCTACGTATACATCTCGTGTCATTCATCTCATCTACTCCTTCTCCCACGAATCGGAATAGAAATCCGGTGCCAGCTCCATCGCTCGAATCCTGATTTTCTCCAAAATGGCCTTCCCGTTATACGACTCTGCATTGACAAAGTTCTCCCCGTTGCCGAATATTGTGAAAAGCTCTCGTCCGATTTGCGTAGAGAACTCATTCCTGATATTGGCCACTAACTTGGCTTCGTTCTCGTCTCGCTCTTGCTCATCGCCTGAGTCCAAAAATTCCTGATCGTCCTTTCTTTCGAAAACCCGCTTGACAGCCGCATCGTTTCGTGCGGTCTCCCTATATGTGAAATGACTCCCGAACGCTAGGATACCTCCGATAATCGCCACTGATGGCTCTTCACCGAGTAAATGGTAAGATTGCTCGCGTAGCTGTACCAGACCCTTTCTGATATTATAGGACGTGGTGAAAGACGAGGGCGCGCCGTTCTTGCCAGGTAGAACAGGCTTTATCTCCACAAGAAGAGTGACCCGATGCGGAAGCGGCGACTCAAGCGAATCCTCGTCGTCCTCGAATTCGCCTTCCTCACACGCCTCTTTTTCTTGGTCCGTCTCTCTTTCCTCGGGCACCTTTTGCAATAACGTCTGAGGCGAGTCCTCCTCTTCCTCGTCAATACTGTCAGTTGACTTGTGCAGTACTGTAATCTGTGACCAGTCAGGTACGCGAACCGATTTGGCTCGAAGGTAGGCGGAACTCTCAACCATCGTTTCGCTCAACAAGCCACCGGACGGGAATTGTGGCACGATGTCTGCGGTTGCTGTGCACTGGCGCGCAGACAGTCTTCGCATTGCCCTGAATGAATCATGACATATGTTTTTCCAGGTTCCGTAGTGTGCGGCTTCCAGACGACAGCGTTGTCTGGCGACCTTTCTCGCGCCTGACTTGACCCATCTATCGAAATCCGGATGATTGGGATAGACATCCTCGGGTTCGTAGTGAAGAAGTGTCTCAGTATCCTCTTGCTGCTGGGCATACTGTTCCGCCATGGGATCTTGCACGGCATGGTCATGTGCGCTGCGCGTGGGTGATGACATTGTGATGTCGGCGTCAGACCGACTTTCATGCTGCTGGGGCGATTCCTCTTGGGGTTGTGGCTCATTCATGACGATATCGTTGTCGTCGTTGATATTTGGCACGCGCGATACACGTGACAAGGATGCTGCCAATCGATCATCGCCGATCGGGTTGTCTTCGTATAGGATCGAAGGGCTCGGAGCAAGGCTTTCTGTTACTAATGGACTAGTGAAAAAGCCTCCTGGAATCAATGGACTCGACGAAAGACTCCCCGAGACCAACGGGCTCGGAGCAAGGCTCTCTGGTGATGGATTGGGAAAGCCTCCTGAAATTGACGGACTCGACGAACGCGAAAGATTCCCGGGGACCAACAAGCTCGATGCAAGGATCTCTGGTAATGATGGGTTGGGAAAGCCTCCTGAAATTGACGGACTCGACGAAACACTCCCGGGGAGCAACGGGCTCGGGACCAGGCTCGCATTGCCGGAGGGTCTCTGGCTGGGTGCTCGGCGCATGGTAACGTGACGCGAATCGGATTCAGTGTGTATCTCTCCGCGCCTCAGACTGTTTGCTCTACTAGCTGTCGCTGATGCGGCACGAGATTGCGTCCGTGAGCTTGCTCTACTAGCTGTCGCAGATGCGACACGAGATTGCGTCCGTGAGCGCTCTGCTGTACTCGCTGTCTCGGATGCAGCAGGGGACTGTGTCCGTGAGCGCTCTGCTCCACTGGCTGTCTCGGATGTAGCAGGGGACTGCGAGCGCTCTGCTCTAGCTATCCGGAGCCCGAGTCGTTGATAATAATCAAGTGGCGCATTGCGCATTTGTTGCAACCGGTCGTTCCTGGCATCGTTGTCCGACATGAGGAGCTCAGGGTGGTGTGAGTACTGAAGACGCTGTTCTTCCCTTGCCCTTATATATGGGCGTTGTCGAAAGCTTTTACGAAGGACATTGAGTAAATCACTGATATAGCACCGCCATTGACCCAGACATCTTGTTCCTTCCAACTCAATCGCAAACGTTGTACGCGCATGCATTAAGTTCACGAGGACTCAAAAAAAGCCTTATACATCTACTATACTGTCGTGCTGTTTACCAATTCAAGGTGTTTGTTTGTCTTTGCTATAGAATGGAAGCGTACAAGAAGCCTTCGTGCATGGCATGACACATTCAGGGATCAGCTGAGAAATTCCGACCTTTCTAGAGCGTATCAGTATGTCTGAATGAACGTATCAAAGAGTAGATGCTATTGCATCTGGTGCACGTCCCCTTTAACGTACAATCAATCAGTACAAGCCATATTCATTCATTGGAGTCGATGCGAAATCATTTCTATTCATTCACGATCATTGTATGAATAGAAAATTTATTTCAGGAATTGCGAGGCCAATCGGTCGACAAAGGGCCGAGAAATAGGATTGCTCTTCAATTGACCGGAAGACTCCGTCGGGACTTGAGTCAGTCGATGGACACGTCCTTGAGAACGTGGACACGACCGCCAGTTATATAAGGTCAGACCGCCCGAGCAGTGAAAGCATCTTCGTGTCAGCCTCTCGCGACTACCATTCTGCAACTTCACGCTTACACGTCTCGAAAGTACAAATATGATTAACGAAGGGACTGAGTCCTTTAAGCCGCTTGCCCCCCAGTCGGCAGGTACGGTTGAAGACCCGTGTGCACCGGCCGCTATTCACGCCACCGAGCACTCTGCTGAGGCCACTGACTCCATTGTGCATCCTGTGCTGAACAGTGGCTTGACTGTTAGCCAGTCTGCGCATGAGACCGCGGGCACGCAATTCCTCAAGGTGTGCATGACACGTAAAAGCATCGTTAGCCGCTGATTCATAACATTGACGCAGAGAGTCAATCCCTTGCATGCCGACATCCCTTCCTTACCCGAGCGCTACTCCGAAGCCTCCAACCATTACTGGTACTTTGGCTTCCCAGTTTCGATCGAGGAGGCCCGAGCACTCGTCAAGCACTATGCATCTTGGTTGATCAGGGAGCCTGCAAGCGACATGAATTATATCATCAATCTGCACCAAGTCCTCGCAGTGATCTCTGAGTGGGACTACATATCCATCGTCAACGTTCAGCCGGACGAGGAAAGCGCGCCAGAGGAGAGTGCGAACGACGCACCCACGACGTCTGCATCTGCGGTGGACAGCGGTCCAAACGAGTCTGTCACCTTTTACGCAGTGATGTCGACGGAGCCGCACGAATTTGTTTCGCGACCATCCCAGAAAATGCTGGATAGGTTGACGAAGGTGTTCGAAAGGTCGCCTGTCTGGATGGAGGATACGGTTAGCAAAAGCGATTGGGCGTCCGTATACGACTGTGCATTTCCTTAATATCGATATCGCTGGCGACTCGTCGCTAACCTAGTCATCTCTGTTCGTTACATAGGTCATGCCTCCAATTGAGCCTTGGTTCGCACGTTGCATGGACCCTGAGAAAAGTCACGATACCACTAGCGTTCATCGTGGTATCCACCTGGTAAGGCGTCGCTTGTCTTGCACTCTCGTGAACTTTGGCCATGGAATGCCCGCAGTACCATGCAAGCTTACCGCCGCCAGCGGTCGCGCCGCCCTCTCAACCCGGTTTCCTCGACGTGCGCTTCTCGATCACGGTGCCACAAATTCTGCGAAGCTGACACCGCCCACCGTAGCGCGTCAACCTAGCGCACGCAGACATACCTTCCTTTCCAGAGCGGTACTCCAAGGACTCGGAATACAACCGGTACTACGGCTTCGCGCTTTCCGTGGAGGAAATCCAAATTCTCGCCAAACGCTACGTTGCCCGGCGTCTCAACAGGCCCGACGAGCGCCCCACTCCCAAGACAAGCATGATGATATATCTCCTCAGCTTCTGCAAGCAGGCCTCCGGCTGGCACCACACGTGCCAGGTGCTCGTCAAGCCTGTTCCAGAGGACGCGAACAACATGATCCAGGACGCGTTCCCCTCGCCAAACGGCCATCCCACGGTCATCTTCTTCTCGATAGTGATGGAGGAAGATCGATTCGAGTCGCGCCCGGACCAGGAGCAGATAGATACGCTAGTGCGTATACTCGGGAAGGAGCCCGAGTGGCGGGAGGATGCACTCCCGAAGTCGCAGTGGATGCACCATTATGGGTGTACGTAGATGGCGCCGTCTGTGGGCCGTAGATTATGTACCCTGTGGTTTGAGAATGTAAGGGAGTGCCCGTCATCGAAAGTAAGGACGCGTTTGGTCTGTGTACGTACCGGCACGAACTGAGGCACGAGTCAAGTAAATGCACGCTGCCAACAGGAAGCCACGATCCAGCCGCATGCTTGAGGTATACGCGCGAGTCGTGCGCCGACTCTGTTGTCTCTTCCCCTCATCATCATGAATATCTTAGAAAACGGAGTCGGTTACTTAGCGCCGAGCACCAGCGTTAAACCCCAACCTGGATACCTCGCAGTCAGCACTCACCCACGCCAAATATTCGGTCACCCAAGCTCACCTTTTCCAGCGCGTCCATCCCGAACACGCCGAAATCCCCGCCCTCCCAGCGCGCTACTCTCCCACCTCCGACTACTACTGGCACTTCGGCTTCCCTGTCTCCATCGCCGAGGTTCGTTCCATCCTCGAGGAATTGTCGCCTTCGCGTGTCCGCATGTCCCCCACGGACGACGCGGACGACGCGGACGACACGAGCGACGAGGACGACGAGGACGACACGAACCTGATGCACGAGCTCCTCGTTGTGACCAACCGATTCTGGCCCTTCACGAAGCTCTTCGACGTCCAGCCGGAGGAGGGAAGCGCGGACAACGTGCAGACGGTCTTTGAGACCCTGGACGACCGCCGCGCGGTCTCCTTCTATTCACTCATGTCGACGGAGGTGGAGCACTTCGTCTCGCGGCCGGGGCCGAAGGAGCTCAAGGCGTTGACGGCCCTCTTCAGGAAGCAGCCGGTGTGGAGGGAGGATGCGATCGAGAAGGAGAAGTGGGCGGATTACTATGATGAGCATTATGATTAGGTGTTCGCTGCGGCGACCGCGGTGTGTTGACCCGTAGGCTGTAAATGTATCAGATGCCTGTTCGACTTAAGCGGCAAGCCTCGCGACTTGGGCGTAAAAGCTTCGCGACGTGTGTACGTACCATGGAGACACCAAAGGGTACGTTCGCGCCCACACGCTATCCTCATGCAGCCAACGTGTGCGCGGTCGAGTCCGGCATCGACTAGATAGCCAGTCGCCCGCTTTCACGACAAATCGCCTTCCATGGCGATGCGGCCACGAACACTACCGCGAGCTCGCTCTAAGTTCTTTGACGTCAGTTCGTCAGCCGTGCTACAAACTGAACCGCTAGAACTACTCACCTGTTTGGCGCGCGTCGGGATGGACTGATGCATCAAAGAGTTGCTCAGCCTGTGCTGCGATAGCATGGGTCGGACCAGACGAGCAGAGCAGCGAAAAAGTGGACGACCCTGCGCCACACCTACGCGCGATCGACGGAGCCACGATTATCAGGGCGATATCGTGACGCGAGACGGCGATAAGACCCTCGTCCTTCGTGGTGATTTATGGCGACCGCGCCGACCGCAATTATTCCCTTCAAAACTCGGGAACTTCTTCGAAAAAGATGGATGCTGATGGGCACGACCCGAAGGCCGGAGTGGGAGAAGTATCAGTCTTCTGACTTGAGGCCAATCGCGGATGATGCTACGGCGGCAGCACAGAAACGACCACTTGAATTCTCCTACACGATACTAGAGAATGGAGCCAGCCGTTGGACCTTTACCAGGACCGAGCAGAGGCGCGAGCGCGGCGACGAAGATGCCGCCCTGAACAGTGTCGAATGAGAGCAGCAAGACCACGGGAGTAAGAGACAAGCCTGTCGATGACTGATTGTCATTATTTGTCCCCGCGGGCACCCACATCGACAAACAATCACAAGCAACCGCCCAAACACGCACAACCAACGCATGCTCAAGCGATCCTGGGACAGAGATTCAAAGCGTAAGTTGTCGTTCAATGCAGTTCGTATTCTACGAAGTACAAGTCTAAAGGGAACCATGCCATGCGTAACGTCAGCTTAGTGAGACCCTTAGCCATCCAGCAAGAGGTCGCGCCCGTAAGAAAGGCACGACGTCCTCGTCGAGAGGCCACCGATGCGTAGCTTGTCCATATCACACCACCCAATCAACAGCAGATACCAAGCGACGAAGACCCCTAGAAGCCCGCCTCCGAGCTGGAGCCGCTCGAGCTCAGCTCGTTGTACCGAGCGATCTTCAAGCGCTGCGAGGGAGGGATCTGACAAAACAATCAGCACACACTCGAACTTCACAACCACACATCCACGCACCTTCTTCTCATCAGCGAGGTCCAGGATATGCGGGGCACCGCCATGGAGGACGCCGACGCGCTTCATCGCGAGCAGGTTGTGCGCCGCGTTCGAGTGGTCGTAGACACCGCCAAAGAACGCGGTCGTCGCGTCCTTGCCGATGAACTTGATGATGAGGTGCGCGCCGCCGGGGTGCTCGTCAATGAAGGTCGAGACGTCGTGGATGAAGCCGGCGATGAGGATGAGCGGGCGGGAAGCGGCCTGCTCCTGGACTGCGTAGGTGGGTAAGCAAGACGATGATGGAAGGGAGAACACAGCAGCTTACAGGACTCCCAAGTGATGACCGGCAGGTCGTTGCTGTCCGACGGCCACGCCAGGCGCTCCTGAGTCTCGCGCAGGCGCTTGAGCTGCATCGTGAGCTGGCCCTTGCGGACCTCGTTGTCCGGGAACACCTTGAGGTGGCTCGCGAGACCGAACGAGCGGCACGTCGCAATAAACCACTTCGTCGGGTCGTACTGGTACCACTTGATCGCATTCCGGTAGTCCATCGGGAACTGGTGGTGGAAGTTGTGGTACCCCTCGCCGATCGTCGCGAGCGCGGTCACGAAGTGGTCGCGCGGCGTGTGCTTGTCGTCGAACGGCGTCTCGCCGAGCCAGTGCGCGAGCGAGTTCACGCAGAAGGTCGAGTGGTGGACGAAGCAGAGGCGGATGACGCCGGCGTAGATGTAGCCGCCGCGCGCGTCGCCCCAGCCGAGCCAGGCGACGAGGGTGGGGAGGATGAAGGCCATGAAGACCATGAGCTTGACGTAGTGCGTGTGCTGGAAGCGCACGACAGGGTTCTTGGAGAGGTCAGAGACGTCCGCGACACCAGGGCGGCGGCGGGGCTTGACCAGCATCCAGCCGATATGCGAGTAGAAGAAGCCTACGCAAAGGTTAGACACGATGAAGGAGTGCGGGTAGAGAATTGCACGCACCCTTGTGAGCGTTGTACGGGTCGAGTTCAGTGTCGGTGTAGCGGTGGTGAGCGCGGTGACCACGGCTCCACCACTTGATGCTACCCTCGGCCGCGCCAGCACCCGCAAGAGCAAGAGCGTACTGCAGCGGAATAGACGCATTGTACGCGCGGTGAGACCACAGGCGATGGTACCCGGCCGTGATCCCTACATTGCATTAGCGCCCGCCGATCACCATTTCGCGCGCCACCACTCACCCAGGCCGGTCACAAAGTACCAAAAGACAGCAAACGCCGCCGTCTCCCAACGCAGCTCCGTCGTCAACGCGCCCCAGGCGCCGATGAGCGGCGTCGCCGTCAGCAGCGTGAAGCTGATCCAGTTGATGTTCTGCAGCAGGTTCGCCCAGGTGACGGGCGGGAGCGGCTTCGTCGTCTTGAGCGTGTGCTGGACGTAGTTGTCCGGGATGTTCAGGTCGGACGGCTGCTCGTCCGCGGTGCGCATTTTGACGCCGACGTCGGACATGGCGACGTTGCGGGGGAGGAGGAGAAGGAGGTGGAGGAAGGGAAGGGGGATGCGGGACTCGCCGCGCCCCAGCGCTTATATGGATGCGTGCCCAAAACTTTGGGGCAGCATTCGGGGTGGAGCCGATTACGCGCCTCTGCCGTCGTTTTCCGGCCCCATTTTTCCAGGATTTTCGGTCGTCGGGTATGCAGCAGTTTCTGCGCGCCCAGGACACCGCGCCGTGAACGTTGAGGACGACCCGTGTGGCGCGCCCGCCTCAAAGGCACTTTGCATTTTGCGACTCGGCGCCCAACTTTGGGGATGCCGGGATCAACGGGACGCCGGAGTCAATTTTGATGACGTCGCGCGAGGTTGATGGCTTTGGGAAGTTGAACTTTCACGTGAACGGGCAGCCTTCATACCCGCCCCAGTCTTCGCTGCGTCGCTGGGCTATGCAGCGCAGCTTCCCTTGGCTTCAGCGAGGTCCCCACTGCATCTTCCAAGCGAGACAAGGGTGACCCCAGCTCTCGGTGGAATCACGTCGAAGGAGGGAAGTACCCGGTGGCGTGGGATACTTCCTCGGGGATTGCCGGCCACAGAGCGCCGCTGGTAACCGTCTTTTCTCACTCTCTTCCACCAACCGCCGTCGCCAGCAAAACGGTCCCCTTGTCATTGCGATCTTTCTGCGCCTTTGCACTGCATGCTTGCCACAATACACTTATTTTCCTGTGAACGGCGCGCTCGATCTTCGGGGCAGTATCGAACACGACATGCTGGCCTCTACTGAACCGATATGGACGAGCCAAGAGCCTCTCCTGGCAGCATGTGGACGTTGACATGGCCATTATAGACCTTTGGGATCTCCAGGCTATCTTTCATTGCCCTCAAGTTATCTCCCGACGATAGTTCGAGTTCATACAGCCAGGGCAGCTCGGCGGCGTGCAGATGAGACGCGTGATCAGTTCATGGATCAGAAGCATCTATCTTCTTCTTGGTCTTCGATCTCTCGGTCTATGCTACTGGACATCTCGGACTAGGCTTTACATGGGATGGATCCACAGAACAGCTTGCTCGACGCCGCCTCCAGTCGGGCTCTCTCTTCCCCGACAACTAGGCTAAGGTTCTTACCTGGTAGACCTTCCATCGCACGGAAGTTCACCTTGTCCGCGATCCCGCATGCTCCTCATGCTCGCAACCGTTCATCTCATGCCTACCTGCCAACGGCGCATGCCAAGGAACAGCGAATCTCTGTCGACACGCGCCCCTCTATACACATTGCCTACCCACGCGCACGTTCCCTCCTTATCTCAATGCGGCACAATGCGCATCGGGGGGTATAAGTAACCAGGCAGCGACGACTGGTCTCTAGCGTCGCCCCGCCCACCCGACCGGTCCTCGAGCCTGCGCTAGTTGCCCCAGTCTCGACACCGCGTCAACCTCTTTACTAAACTCCTGCCCTCCCGTCGCTCAGCACTGGTCCTCGCCACCATGCGCTTCTCCCTTTTCTCCATCGCGCTCTTCGCCGCCTCCGCCAGCGCCCTCGTCACACCTCTCACCCCGCGCGCCTGGCCCTCCGGCACCGTCACTTGCGGGAGCGCGTCCTACTCCCTGAGCGCGGTCAAGGCGGCCGTCTCGCAGGGCGTGAGCCACTTGAGCAACCCGATTGGGTCGAACAGCTATCCGCATACGTGAGTGTTCTCGCGCATGTCTGTTCGAGCCCATGACTGCCTATGAGCGTCGTGGGGCAAGAGCTGCATGTCGATCCCCGACGCTAACCTCCCACTTATCTAGCTTTAACAACCGCGAGGGCCTCAGCATGTGGTGCACGGGCGAGTCGGACTACAACGAGTTCCCGATCCTGTCCTCGGGAAGCCTCTACACGGGCGGCTCGCCTGGCGCGGACCGCGTCGTGTTCTCGGATAATGGGGTCTACTGCGCGTGAGTGTCTGTCTGTATATTCTGGTTTCATCTGTAGACAACGTTGTGGTCGACGTGTGGAACGAAACAAGATGACTGACGACCGTCTTTCGACAGCGTCATCACCCACACCGGCGCGTCGGGCAACAACTTTGTCTCCTGCCAGGGCGATTAGGGGATTGCATAGTGATCATGGGTGTATACAGGCTGTATACTATGTCTATGGGCTCGCGGATGTAAATTGTACTGCTTGAACTGGATTTTGCCATCGAAGTCGAACAAAATGATGCACGTGATGCGGATCCGCCATCGAAGTTCAACTCGGCAAATGCCGCATTGCCTGCTTCTCTGTTTGTGCTCGCTCATCCTTTGCTTTACCATATCAAACAAACCTGGACGACGTCTAATCGCGCTTCTGATCCGTCCTTCTGTCATTTACCAACTGTGTGTCCTCCGTGTAAGGCAGCGCTCGTTGACTGGTCACTGACGCTGCCTGCAGACAGATGTCTCAAACTAATCGCTCGTTCATCCTCTTCCTCTTTCACCATGCGGTCGCTGTCATTTGTCGGACGGCGCAGGCAGTTCGCGCACGTTCTTGAGGTCTCCTTCGAGAGATCAAATCATCCTTTCTTCCTCCCTTCCCCTTTTCAGTAAACAGCCTCTCACGTATCTTCCCCAATCTCACCTTGACATGACACTGAACCATCTACACCACTCTCCGAAGCTTTCAAACCTCTTCGAAAATCGCGCTGACCACAAGCCCCTCATCGTCGACTTGTCAAACAATTGTCAGAGCGCTGACGGCCATGGGAAAGCACGACCAAAAGAGGGAAGACGCTGACGCGACATTCAACACGAGAGTTCTCGAAGCTTACAGCGCTGTTTGTCACCGATTATTTTCATCTCCCTCCGCGAGCATGGTCCATGGACGCAGATTCCAAGGCAGGACGGTTCTTCCCACCAGGACCCAGCCGGGGATCGAATAAAAGCGCGCCCAGACGCCGCCTCGAGCCGCACATTCCCCCCGGACCCCCTTAATCGTCTGACTTTCGCGGCCCCCGCGCTTGTCCTCCTCCCCCGCCTACCCCTCGCACCCCCCGAGCAAGCTCAGTATCGCCATGTGTTTCCGGTGCTTTAGCAGCAAGAAACAGGGGAAGAACTTTGAAGACGGTTCCGCGCCTAAACAGAACAAGCCGGCAGAGGATAAAAAGGCGGCGGCGCCAGCGGTCGATCCGTCCCCAGCATCCTCATCGACTGCTAAATCCTCCACCATGTCTTCGCCCAAGGTCGCTATCGTTATCTACTCCATGTACGGGCACATCGCCAAGAGTGAGTGCAGCCCCGCATTTTGCTAGGAGGACGGGCGCTTATCTACGTTCACAGTGGCCGAAACCGTCAAGGCGGGTGTCGAGTCTGCGGGTGGGCAGGCGACGATTTTCCAGTGCGTAGACATTCTTGAGTAACGTCCATTGCGCTAACAACCCTCTCAGGATCCCCGAGACGCTGCCCGAGAACGTCCTCCAGCTCCTCCACGCCCCGCCCAAGCCCGACTACCCCATCATCGACGCCGCCACCCTCGCCACCTTCGACGCCTTCCTCTTCGGCATCCCCACCCGCTACGGCAACTTCCCCGGCCAGTGGAAAGTACGTACCCTCCATTTCACCCCACCCGAGTCTTGCCCCTAACCCCCCTCGCAGGCCTTCTGGGACACGACCGGCCAGCTCTGGGCGTCCGGCGCGCTCTCGGGCAAGTTCGTCAGCGTCTTCGTGTCGACGGGCACCCCCGGCGGCGGGCAGGAGGTCACCGTCGCGAACGCCATGTCGACGTTCGTCCACCACGGCATGATCTTCGTGCCCCTCGGCTACGCGCAGACCTTCGCGCAGCTCACCAACCTCAACGAGGTCCACGGTGGCTCCCCCTGGGGCGCCGGCACCTACGCTGGCGGCGACGGCTCGCGCCAGCCCTCCGCACTCGAGCTCGAGATCGCCAAGATCCAGGGCAAGCAGTTCTGGGAGATCGTCTCCAAGTACAAGTTCTAAGCGCACCCGCATGAGCTTATCATCTCGTACTTGCATGAACTCTACGTCTCGTATGGATTTTGAAGTATATAATAGGTGTACAGTGTGTGTACGTTAATATTCGACCCCTTCATGGATGTAAAGACTTGGTGATCTCCTCAGCATGGAAGCATCCTCGGACGTTGTTGCCTCAGAAGACGTATCGTTGTTGTCAGGAAACGCTCAATCACCTCCAAACCTGCGCATCTCTGGCAAAACATCTCATTTACCTTGTCAGTAAGTGCCTTTCAGCGTCAGTGGGTACCTTGACAGTATAGCCCAGGGCTCCCCCGGTGCTGGCTAGGCAACATATACACTTTACGGCCGTTTACTGCGCACTCGGTGATACGCTCCATAAACGCTGCATCGTCGGCCCCGAGCCTATGCTACAGGAACTCCCAGGGGCACTACAAGGGTGCTCGAAGACGACCCGGGGCCCTGCCAGCGCTTCGCATTCGTAGTCTGTTTGTCCGAGCGACCTCTCGACTTTGGCGCCGAATCCACGAGAGCCTATCGCCGAGCACCTCTGATCCCGAACCCTCGCCTGATCGACCGAAGAACGCGCCTGTCATGCCTCGGGAAGCACGCTGGGAACACACAACTTTCTCCGACGTTTTATTCTCCGACATCCTCCCCGTATCCACCTGACAGGCCGCCCCCTCCCCGACATGCTCAGGCGGCGGCGAGATCCCCCCAGCCGCAACGGGCTCGTAAACTTCGGGGAATGCGCTCAGGGTCTAGAGGCGGGATATATAAAGGAGGGCGCGGCGCCATCGAGAGCCGCAGCGAACGCAGCATACCCCAAGTTTCAAGCATACCCACCGCACAGTCGACCTCAAAAGAACTGATGCGGTCTTATCTTACGATTGTCGCCCCTCTGGCGGCGGCGCTCGGCGCCTCTGCCCAGCAGAGCGGTCAGACAACGCGCTACTGGGACTGCTGCAAGCCGTCTTGTGCTTGGAGCGGTAAGGTGCGTACCTCCCCTTCCCGTGTCCGTATGCCACCCATCACTCACCACCTACTCCTAGGCCTCCGTCAGCGCGCCCGTCAAGACATGCGACAACAACAACAACCCACTGAGCGACCCGGACATCAAGTCCGGCTGCGACGGCGGGACCGCGTTCACCTGCGCGAACAACCAGCCGTGGGCGGTCGACGACAACACCGCGTACGGCTTCGCGGCCGTCGCCATCTCGGGGCAGACCGAGGCGGACTGGTGCTGCCAGTGCTACGAGCTGACATTCACGAGCACGTCCATCGCGGGAAAGAAGCTGGTAAGTTCAGGCAATAAAAAGCATGAAAAAGGATGAAGGGACTGACGCGGTGACTACAGATCGTTCAAGCCACAAACACCGGTGGCGACCTCGGCTCGAACCACTTCGATCTCCTGATTCCCGGCGGTGGGCTTGGTATGCCTCTTTTTTTGCGCAATGCAACAAACTACTTACTCCATTCTTCAGGCGCCTTCACCCAAGGCTGCCCCGCCCAGTACGGCAGCTGGAACGGCGGCCAAACCTACGGCGGTGTCGGCTCGCGCGAGGAGTGCGACAACCTCCCGAGTGGTGAGTCGCTAGCTCTACCTGACCTCGTCAACCATCTGGTCCATGACGGATATGAGCCTTCAACTAACCATCCTCCCAGCCGTTCGCGAGGGCTGCTACTTCCGCTTCGACTGGTTCGAGGGCGCCGACAACCCTGCGGTCACCTGGCAGCAGGTCAGCTGCCCGGGCGAGCTCACGTCGATCTCTGGCTGCTCTCGTCAGTAAATCATGGCGGGGGTCATCGGATGCAGCGCGCGTCGAGAAAGTCAAACGTATTAGTCGAAGAGGAGAAGGAAAACGGGAAGAAAAGAGACAGACGATGTTATGGTATTTACCTGGGATATACTTCGCTGAGGATTCGAAGGTGTAACTATTCTTCCTGTAGTATCTCGACCGTTTGACCGAAAGAGATTGTGCTGGTCGTAAAGGTGAGTCGTCGAAGTCAACAAAGCCATTCCTTATCGGAAGCAACGTGCTCTTCGGCATTTTCCGGTGGCACACCATCATCCATCCTGAGCTCGCTTCCAAACCTTCCCCTCTACCTCGCCTCACGAACGTCCGACAACCACGATGACTTCAATCGCATATCATTACCAAGTACCATCTCCGAGAACTACTCTAAATAAAACAAATGGTGAACAAGCAGGACAAGGAGGGCCTACGTAGAGGTGGCCACATAATTAGCTAGCATCGTTAACAATGACAGTCCTTCCTTCCTCCATTCCATCCCCCCACAGATCGTACACTCCGCGCATTACACCGCGACGCGACGTAGCTACAAAGTACGAGTCGCACAGCTACAGACACTGTATAACAGAAAACAACCACAACAAAGCCACACTCAAAAGAGGCGCTCATGCCGTCGACGTCTTCTCCCCACTATGCTCCGAGCTCGGCGAGTGGTGGTGATGCGGCTCCCGCCCGCCAGACACCGCACCCCGCGACAAATCAATCGGGTGCCCGATCTCCTGCTCCAGACCAACGTAGTCGTAGGCAAACTCGCCCATCTCCGCATCGTCCATGCCGAGGATCTCGGACTCCTCGTCCGTGCGGAGGCGGCAGTAGGGGATGAAGTGGAGGATCCAGCAGATGACGGTCTGGGGGGCGAGTTAGTATCAGGATGAAGGGCGATCAGTTGAAGTCGTATACGAAGCCAGAGAGTGGGAGGGGATCAGGCGAAGGCGGGAGTGTGAAGACGAAGGAAAGGAAAGGGTACATACCGTCATGCCGAACGAGTACGCAAAGCCAGCGACCGAGTCTGCGAGCTGGTACCCGAGCTGAATGTAATTGTGGTCGAGCCAACCTCCCGGGATCTCGGTCGTGCCGTCGAACCCGGCAACGCTCGCCTGCGCAAAGAGGGCGGTGAGGACGTTGCCCACGATGCCGCCAATGCCGTGAGAAGCGAAGATCTAGTGGATTGCTGGTCAGACACACGACTCGCAGGATAGAGAAGTTATTGCAGAATGGGGAAAGGACACGTACATCGAGGGTATCGTCGTAGCCAAAGACATACTTCAGCTGCGTGGCAAAGTTGCAGCAAGTGCCAGCCATGAAACCAAATAGGACTGCAGCGGCTGTCGAAGGTTCAATAAACCGCGCCACATCACCTTGAGGTTGAACTTACGAGAGCCCACGAAACCAGAACCTGGCGTGATGGCGACCAGGCCAGCGATCGCGCCGGAGCAGAACCCGACCGCGGACCACTTCCTCTCGAGGCGGTAGTCCCAGAACATCCAGGTCAAGCCGCCGACAGAGGCCGCGAGGTTGGTGACGATGCACGCCTGCACGGCGCGCAGGTTCGCGGAGAGCGCAGAACCGCCGTTGAAGCCGAACCAGCCGAACCAGAGGAAGACGGTGCCCAAGATGACATAGGTCACGTTGTGCGGCTTGTACGCGAGGCGCTCAGTGCCGTAGCCACGACGCTTGCCAAGCTGTTTCGGGGCGCGGTTAGCGCGCTGTTATCTATCGCAGCGAACTCGAAAATAAACGTACGTAGATGGAGATGGCGAGCGCGGCGGTTCCGGACGAGATGTGGACGGGCGTGCCACCCGCGAAGTCGAGGCCGCCCATGGTGAAGGACCAGCCGTTGGCGTTCCACGTCCAGTAGGCGAGCGGGTTGTACACGATCGTCGTCCAGATGAAGGTAAAGAGCATGACGGGGCCGAGACGAGCGCGCTCGGCGATGGCACCCATCGCGAGAACGGGGCTATGGGGGCATCAGATGGGCTGATCAGCGCGGAGGGGGGATGGGAACGGACGTGATGGCGGCGAACATGCCCTGGTACAGGCAGAAGAGCAAGGAGGGTATGCGGGTGCTGCCGATGGACGGCTTTTCGAGGACACCCTTGAGGCCGAAGTACTCTGTGCGCGAAGGTCAGAAGGGCGAGGGAGGGGTCGGTAGAACCACGCACTCAGGTTGCCGATGTATGCATTGGTGCTGGACTCGCTGAATGCGAGCGAGAAGCCCCAGAAGAACCACTGCGCGCGGGGTGAGATGGGGGAGGGGTGACGCGTCGACAGCACGCACCTCAAACGAGACGACCGCGATCAGGACCATGGCCATCCACATCATTGACAGCGCGTTCTTGCGCCGCAAGAGGCCCGCGTAGAGGAAACCGACGCCGGGGATCATGAGCCAGACGAGGGCCGTCGCGGTGATGACCCAGGCCATGTCGCCCAGGTTGTAGATGTACTCCTCGCCCGCATCGGGGTCGTACCAGGTGAGGTCAGAGGCTGGGAAAAGGTGAGAAGCAGCTCGCTAGCGAACACGCTTGCACGCACAGGACTCGGTATACGACACGTTGACCATGGTGTCTTGTCGACGGGGGCGACGACGACGGCGGGGCTTGCGGGACGGCGAGTGGAAGAAGCGAAGATAAGGCGCGCATGGAGGCTATATAGCACGGACTTGTTAGCATTTGTTATGCCCGAGCTGTCAACCACCCACGGCACATTACATTTTTCCCACGCCTTATCGCCCAATGAGCGCATGTAAGCGCCCTCTTATCGTCGCCTCTGCACAAGGCACAGGGGCTCCGCTTGGCGCTTGGGCGACGGCTGCGACCGGGTGGCATTCGAGAGCACATAAAACGATGTCGGCCGACACAAAGGGCGGGCGGAAACGAGAGATTGTGGCACGCCGACGCCGACTCTGAGGCCCCGATAGCATTATTTAGCGACCGCGACCAGCTACACCCGTCCCCGTCGCGTCGTCGGCACGACTGTCGTCTCCAGATAGCGCGCAAGAAAACCCAGCCGGCAGAGAGGACGAGAACGACTTGGCTGCGATGTTTACTCCACAAAGTGGCACCTCGAGCGAGAGATAGGCGGAGGCATGTTGGGGGCGTGAATGGGGAGGCACTGCAGGTGATGCGTACGACGACACCAGGGGCTTGAGCGAGATATGCTCTCCATCGTATTGGGCTGTCGGGCTGAATTGCTTGACAGGTTGGCGGGGACGTCGACCTTAGCAGAAGAACTCGTGTTTGGCGCGTAAGAGCTCATGTTTCGGAGAGCACGTCGAATCAACTTCCGCAGGCTGTATCAACCTCCGCGCTCGACGGGAGGCGGGATGGAAAAGCGTGGCAGCATGGTCGCCCGAGACAGTCGACCCCGGAAAGCCTACCGGGACGCCGCTGTAGACAAGTCTTCCGGGGATCATCAAGCGTCCCGAGACAATGGCGGTCATCGCAAGCCAGGGCCCAGGGGAGATGGGAGTCTACCGTCAGCGGGATGTGTAAGCGCTGAGCGTGGAATGCACGGCATCGAAGAAAAACCTTTAAGTCGAACGGCATTGAACGGCGAGTAGCTGGAGTTACCGACTATCGGGAGAAGCTAGAGCTTCGAGCTCGTATTAACGTCGAAAAGAGCCGTTGCGCCAGACCGTACTAGCGCTAGATCAACTTGAAGGAGGTGCCACACGTACTGCCATCCAGCGAAGGTGATGTACTATGTCGTAGGGCTGATGCTTCCGCCAAATCGTTCAAAAACACGACCGTAGGATCAGAGGGATCACTCCAGCGGCAGAAACTCGTCTGAAGTATCCGTTTCTTGAAGTAGAGGATCTATCGCTGGTCTGAGTAGATGGATGACGGTTATTGAGCCGTAGAGCAGACCGTTTGATGTGCGAGACCGGTTCCCATAGAGACTGCAGTAAACAGAGACAAACAATACGCGGAGATGCATGGAAGTCGAGACCAAGCCTACAAGGTGCCTTCCAAAGTGGAAGGCATATCTTCTGCATTTTGAGGCGCAACCAGTAGAGATAAGCAATCTAGCAGATCCTTTGAGGCGCAGAAGGGTAGCGAGGCTGCCAGTTCACACCACAAAGACATTGAAGCCATTGAGGTCATTGCATTTCGTGCTTAAGCCAGCTATCGAGACGTTAATGAAGAAAACAATGGGAGGAAGAGACAAGAGATGGACAATGGCGCGATCTGTTTGCATGAGCTTGATTCCGCGGTCGGATCAGCGGACCGACCGCCTCGTGAGTTCGAACCGCAGAGACGCGGCTTGTTTCTTTCAACTATCACGACGATCTTTCTCAGTTGATGCTACAATCCAATAAAAAATCAAGGGGAGTAACAAAGGCATACCAATCACGCCCCGGACGCATATCTTCAACGGTCATCGCCAGCGTAGTGCTGTGGCCACTCGCTTGCTCGTCGCAGATCGGCGCCTCCTACTTCGTATGCAGCAACAGCCTCGCCGTGCGCAATGAATACTTCCAGCGAGAAACGCAATGATCAATGATCGTCGGCGATACGCTAGCGTCCGACGCCTCTGGACAAGATGCACGTAGTACTTTTCGAACTCGGCTTTCTTGACAACATCCTCTCTCCAGCAGCACACACGCCTCTTGATTGCCCTATGCCTACTTGAGATCGGTAGTTGTGTAATTCGAAGTGCGAGACGCATTCTCGACAGGCTCAAACTAACAAATGTTCATGCCTTCCTGGCCCCGCTGATACGCGCAGCGAACTTCTCCTTGTACTTGTCCTACAGCACGGTCAGCCAGCAGCCCCGACGACGCTCACACCCCACGCACCTCATCCCACGTCTTCTTAAAGCTCTCCCTCTGCTTCAAATTCGCAAAATACTCCCTCCACCGCGCAAACCGCGCATCCTCCGTCAGCACCTTATACGCCTTCGGCCCCTCCCCCTCCGCAAACCCGCCCACATCCTCCCTTAACGCGACCTCCAACCGCGCGAAGAACGGCGCCACAGCCACATCCGCCAGCGTGTACTCCTCTCCCACCGCGTATTTCCCACTAGTCGTACCCGACGTCGGCAACAGCGCCTGCAACCCCTCGAGCGCGTCCCACAGCTTTCCGAACCCCTCGCCCTTGAGCACGGCCGCGAACCACTGCGGGAAGAAGCGGCTGGAGAAGGACTCGATGAAGAAGCGGGCCTTCGCCCGGAGCACCGGGTCAGAGGGGAGGAGCGCGTGGTTGGGCGCGAGCTCGTTGAAGAAGTCGATGATGACGAGGGATTCGGCGAGCTTGGTGGACTCGGGGGAGGGTTGGTCGGGCGGGACGTCGGGGCCGCCGTAGGTGATGGCGGGGACCTGAGGGGTGTGGGATGAGGCGAGAGGAGGAGGTGAAGAAGAGGTTGGGAAGCGTACCTGGCCTACGGGGTTGATGCTCGGGTACCACTCGGGCTTGTTGCTTAGGTCGATCTCGAAGCGCTTGTAGGGGAGACCCGTCTCCTCGAGCGCTATCTCAGCCTGCAGAATGTCAGCAGGTCAATCGTCGCAGGCGCACGATCAAAGCGTACACGGTGGGCAAATGGGCAAATCTACGAGGCAAGTCAGTCGCTGTGTAAGGCTCGACCATATTGACTACTCACGACTGAAGTATACAAGGTGATCTGCTGAGCCATCGCGAAGAAGGATACAAGGGGGAGGGACGACGCGCATACATGCAGGCGATGTCCATATATACGCGAAGCCACCCTGTATCTGTCAGCAGTAAGCCCTGCATCAGTATGTCAGTCAAGAAGAGCGCCTGACCACCGTCGTCACCATGAATGCACTAGGAAGCATGCTAGCGAGCTGCAGGCAACATACGAGGACTCTTCTGACTTCTGATAGAGGCGCAGTAATGACTACCAACCATTCACTAACCATACACTAACGTTGTCAGCTGAAGGCAGCGATGACGCTTGCAAGAACAGAAGCTTCGTAAGTGCGAAATGGAAGTCCTGTGGCGACATCATGCATGCCAGCGATGGTGGGATCAACACGCGAATGGGTCGGTAGGAGGTGGCGCGTGGGAGGAGAGGAACAGTGTCGTCTACAGGCCGGGACCGACAAGGCGATGGAGGTGGTCAATCGCGTCTATAAGGTCTCTAGGAGGCAACCACGGTACTTCATGGCTTACGGAAGTCGGCCACCCGTAGCGCATACGCCTGCTTGAACGCGGCCTGCGACATCGTCAGCCAAGCACACCGATGCCCAAATCGACCCCCTCACCTCATCAAAACTCTTCTTAAAACTCTCCCTCTCCTTCAAACCCGCAAAATACTCCCTCCACCTCGCAAACCTCTCCTCCCTCATCAGCCTCTCATACGCCCCCACCCCCCGCCCCCCCCCCCCCAACAAATCCCCACCCCATCCCTCAAGCACACCTCCAGCCTCGCCAAAACCGGCGTCGCGGCCACATCCGCGATCGTATACTCCTCCCCCACCGCGTACGGGCCCTTCACGAGGGACCCCAGATACTCGAGCCCCTCGAAGAGCTTGTCGAAGGGCTCCCCGCGGAGGACGGTCGCGTACCACTGCGGCGTGACGCGCGAGGAGAGGGCCTCGATGAAGAAGCGGGCGCGCGCGCGGAGGAGGGGGTCGGTGGGGAGGAGGGGGTGCGTGGGGGCGAGGTCGTTGGCGAATTCGACGAGGACCATGGATTCGGTAAGCTTTGTGGACTCGGGGGAGGGCTGGTCGGGCGGGACGTCGGGGCCGCCGTAGGTGAGAGCGGGGACCTGGGGGTGCGGGTGAGGTGTTATGAGGTGAAGTGGGGAGGGAGGGGAAAGAGGCGTGGGGAGGGGGAAGGGACGCACCTGTCCGCCAGCGCTAACTTGAGTGTACCACTCGGGCTTGGCTCTGAGGTTGATCTCACAGCGTTTGTAGGGCAGACCGGTCTCAAGAAGAGCCATCTCAGCCTTATATGGGTGCTGTTCATTAGATATTCGCTCATCAGGAATATTCACGTACACGGTGCGCGTACGGGCACATCTACGATCATAGTAAGCCTCTGCGTCGCGTCTACAAGCCAGCCACGCACCTTCGACGCATACAGAGTGATCTGGCCAACCATCTTGCAATGAGGTTACGTCAAGGGAGAGCAGAGTATGTGCGGGCGTTTGGGTCTTCGTGGGCGAGAACAGATGCCTACGGTGCGCGAGAAGTTCGCGGTTCAAATTCCATCAGCGCCACCGCCCACGTGGTGATCGGCGGTTCGAACCGGCGAGGTGCCCCGTACTCCTTCGTGTTCTTTGCATGCTCCTTGCCCTTGCTACCCATACACATCGTTGCTTCCTGCTATTTTATGCTGCTGTAGATGTAGAATCCAGCTCGAAAGCACGCCCGAAGGCGGGCAACAGCTCGGCATTTGCCGAAGATTTTGATCGGACGTTTCCGCCGCTTCTACCAAATCCCTGCCCGTGCTCTCATCCCTGTCAGAGACACCAGACCGTCTCACGAGAGTCGTTCGTCGGTGATATACAAAGGAGGTAGTCGCGCAGCACCAGCAACGCATGGCCCATGGGCTGGGGAGGAGGTGGAGGACTGGTGCGGCATCACGCACTCCAAAGTCGATCGCTACTCACCAACCCTTTAGATTGTCCATTGCCCGCTCGCGGCGTAGGCGGGGTTCTTCTTGACGAAGGGGCGCATCCAGTGGGACACAGCGACGAGACTGATCATCTGCAGCAACACAACTTATTCCCACATCTGTATACCGAGTATCTTCGTCTGCTTCGGTATGGTCGAAATCAACATGCTTCCCCTACTGTCCACTCGCTCTGCCCCTGATTACCCATGTGGGAACTCGAAGCTTGTTCGAGGCTGAAAAGGCTGTGAGCGAACTCACCTCCCTTGCTGTGCGCCAGCCGAAGACGGCTCGAGCGACCCCCTTGTTCGTGCTTGAGCTCAGCCATAGCTCATCTCATGAGTGGCGGAACTTTGGCACGGAGAGGAAGGGCGTAGCAGGCGAATGCGCCTTCCAGACAGGTGTGTTGCACACATTCACTTCTCTAAGATCTTGCTCATGGTCGTACAGGGATGGCGGGCTACACTGAATCCCTCATCGATCCATTATATGAGGGTCAAATCCCTGTCCTCACCCACACCCTCATTGGTAGTTACGGTGTCCTGCACGTCCCGAAGATTTCTTGGACGCGCTCCCTCGAATCCAAGTCCAGCCGCATCTACATCACCAGCCTGGTGATCGGCTACTACAAGGAGGAGCTTAGTGACTCGAGGTATATGGTGTACGATGTCTTGCTGGCGTTCTTCAACCACAAGGACCCAATGGCGACGTTGGGTAAGTGAATTGTTCCCTTTTGTGGGCAACCGATGCTAATGCCCATATAGCTGCTCTTGAGGTCTATGGACGTCGCGCGTACGTTGCTGTCTATCGACTACGAAGAGGGCGACAACCTCGACGATGGCGACAATCCCAATGTCCTTGCGTGGCGCTTCAACATCGGGCAGTCGCACTCTCCGCCATCAACACCGAGACTCATCGAGAGTCGCCGGACTGCATCCGTTAGCGACCTTTCGTATCTCGTGAACTGTCACCAACCGCAGCCGGTCCGCACCGGCGCCATCGCGTCGTTCCCCAACCACCTATCCTCAAGAGCGGGTTCAAACAGGTTGCATCGCTGCTGCCCGCCTTCGACACCGAAGAGTACCGCGAGCGCTATGGCAAGGTTCAGCCTCCCAACGTGTTGAACCTGGCTCTGCGCATCTTCGAGAGGGAGGACGATACGCCGGAAGACGAGTGGGCTACGCAGATCGCCGAGTTCATTAACGCCGACAAGGATGAGCTCGACTACCGCGGTGTGCGCCGTGTCTCCATGCTCATCTGCGGCAAGGGCCAGTACCCCGTGTACTTCACCATGCGCGACATTGATGGCATGCGGAAGGAGGCTATCCGCAACATCGAGCCCGCCCTCGCCTTCCAGCTTGAGCCCAGGCACTTATCCAACTACAACCTCAAGCCGTGGTTCCTCAAGGCGGAGCAGATCCACATCTATCACGCCGTCGCCCGCAAGAACCAGCTTGACCAACGCTTCTTCGTTCGTGCGCTTGTTCGCCCTGGTCGCCTGTGCGGCAGCATGAGCACCGCCGAGTACCTCATCTCGGAGACGGACCGCTTCGTCACCAGTATTCTCGACGCGCTCGAGGTGGTCAGCGCCCAGCACCGCGCCGCCGACTGCAACCACATCTTCATCAACTTCGTCTACAATGTCGCCGTCACGTACGACGACGTGCTGGAGGCTGTCGCTGGCTTCATCGAGCGTCACGGCAAGCGTCTGTGGCGTCTGCATGTCACTGGCTCCGAAATTCGTATCGCGCTCGAGGACGACGAGGGCAACATCACACCCATCCGCTGCCTCATCGAGATCGTCGCCGGCTTCGTCGTCAACTTCCACGGCTACCAGGAGATCCCGACGGACAAGGGAACGACCATTCTAAAGTCCATCGGCGAGAAGGGTACTCTCTACCTCCAGCCTGTGCACCAAGCGTACCCGACGAAGGAGTCCCTGCAGCCGAAGCGTTACCAGGCTCACCTCATCGGCACAACCTACGTGTACGACTTCCCGCAGCTCTTCGCCAAGGCCTTGAACAATGTCTGGCTTGAGGCGCGCAAGATCGACCCTTCGCTCACGAACCCAAAGAACTCCCTCGAGTCCCGCGAGCTCGTGCTGGACGAGCATGATCAGATTGCCGAGGTCGATCGCGCACTGGGCAACAACATCTTCGGTATGGTTGGCTGGGTATACACACTGAGGACGCCAGAGTACCCGAGCGGACGGAGGGTGGTCGTCATCGCCAACGACATCACCTACAAGATTGGCTCCTTCGGCCCCGTCGAGGACCAGTTCTTCTACCAAGTCAGCCAGTAAGCTCGCAACCAAGGCCTCCCGCGCATCTACCTGTCCACCAACTCTGGCGCGCGCATCGGTCTCGCCGAGGAGATCTTCCCTTTGTTCTCGGTCGCCTGGAACGACGAAGCGCACCCAGAGAAGGGTATCGACTACCTCTACCTCACGCGCGAGAACTTCTTGAAGGTGCAGGAGAAGAGCCCCGGTGCTGTTCGTACCATTGAGGTACAGGCCGATGATCAGCGCCGTCACAAGATTACGGACATCATCGGTCTGCAGGACGGCATCGGTGTCGAGTCTCTGCGCGGATCCGGTCTCATTGCGGGCGAGACGTCGCGCGCCTACGACGACATCTTTACTATCACCCTCGTCACTGGCCGTTCGGTCGGTATCGGTGCCTACCTCGTCCGCCTTGGCGAGCGTGCTGTCCAGGTCGAAGGCCAGCCCATCATCCTTACTGGTGCCCAGGCGCTCAACAAGGTGCTGAGCCGCGAGGTCTACACTTCCAACTTGCAGCTCGGCGGCACGCAGATCATGTTCAAGAACGGTGTTTCACACTTGACGGCGAGCAGCGACTTGCAGGCTGCGCAGCACATGATGCAGTAGTTGTCCTACATCCCCGAGTTCAAGCTGGCACCTCTCCCCATCTGCGTCAACGGCGACACCTGGGATCGCGACATCTCGTACACGCCACCGAAGGGTCCCTACGACCCGCGCAGGTTCATCGAGGGCAAGCGCGACGAGAGCACCGAGGAGTGACTACCAGGCTTCTTTGACCGCGGGACTCTCAGCAGCTGGGCGCAGACTGTCGTCGTCGGCCGTGCACGCCTCGGCGGCATCCTCATGGGTGTCATCACTGTCGAGAGGCGCACGATGGAGTGCACCGTCCGGCCAACCCCGCCAACCCGTCTACCTTCGAGCAGCGCATCATGGAGGCCGGTCAGGCCTGGTACCCCAACTCCGCCTACAAGACCGCACAGGCTATCTTCGATTTCAACCGCGAGGGACTCCCGCTCATCATCTTCGCCAACTGGTGTGGCTTCTCCGGTGGACAGCAGGACATGTACGGCGAGATCCTCAAGCAGGGCTCCAAGATCGTCGACGGCCTCTCTGTGTACACGCAGCCGGTGTTCGTCTACATCGTGCCGAACGGCGAGTTGCGTGGTGGCGCTTGGGTCGTGCTCGACCCATCGATCAACTCGGAGCAGATGGAGATGTAAGTGGGTGTCAACGCGCACACTGGTATCCTTGAGCTGGAGGGTATCATCCAGATCAAGATGTGCCGCGACAAGATCCCTGCTCTGATGGAGCGCCTCGACCCGACGTATGCGGCTTTGAAGAAGGACAGCAAGGACCCCTTGAAGAGGCCCGAGGAGCAGGCGGCTGCTGCTTCTCAGCTCGAGGCACGCGAGTCGGATCTTGCACCGACGTACAAGCAGCTCGCGCTCTTGTACGCCGATCTTCATGAGTACGATATTCCCCTCTCTTCTTCGTCTCTGTTATACTGACTTGTACATAGTCGCACTGGTCGCATGGAGGCTAAGGGGCACGCAAAGTCCACCCAATGGAAGAACACCCATCGTCACTTCTACTTGGCCACCCGCGCCCGCCTCGCCCGCTGCGCCGCTCTTGCTCAGCTCGCCGAAGCCAGTCCGGGCTCCTCCTTCGAGTACCGCTCCGGCCTCCTTGACACCCTTGCCAGCATCAACGCCACCATGCCACACCGCACCGCCGCCGAGAAGCTCGAGGCGCTCGACATCAGCGGCATGCTCGTCAAGCTGCAGGCGGACCATCTCATGCGCCGCCTGGTGCAGCTCACGCGCGAGGGCCGCAAGGCGTCGCTCGACATCATGATGCTCCTCGCTGACAACCTCTCGGATGACGAGCGCCAGTCGCTGATCGACGCGCTGCAGGGTGCGGTCCTGCTGCCCCCAAGCTTTTAAATATGGTATCAGCATCGTCTAACAACTCTCCGGTGTGCTCACTACTAGCCCGAACGCATGCGCGAGACCGGGTGTGGGGAGACGCTGCCACTACAAACATGCGGCCAGGTGCATCTCCGCCCAAGGTGGGCTAAAGTCATGTTTCGCGCCCACCAGCTCGTTCGAACTTCCCGACGGCATGGGATGCACCCGGGCTTACGGTCGCGCAGTCTGACTGGGCCCAGTTGTAGACGGGGGATCGCCGCAAAGGTGTCGTCGCTGTTGCGCACGCAAAAGGTTTGATTGTCGCTTGAATAGGGCCGCTGGGGATGCACACTGGCGATGAACTTGTGAGACATCTTCGGTCGCCCCCAAGCCTTCGTAGTTGACCTCGCGGCCACCGGATATGGCGCTCGCGCGGTCTCGCCAAGCTCAACTGCAAGCACGGGATCGCTGGCGCGGAGTCGAGGTTGTCCTTGCGCTCGCGGTACGCCCTTTCGTAGGTGCTTAGTTCAAGGTGCCTGTTGCGTGTCGAGCTCCTTCCACATGCTGATGTACAATCCAGTGCTAGCCAGCGTGCTCGAGCTTGCTGACAGTGCGGACCTCGTCCCGATCTGCACGGCTGGCTTGCCATGCCGTCATGAGGTACAGGTCAGTAGTAGGGCTGGCAACAGTGAGGCATGTGTATGCTGATCATCCCTTGCTGTGCCCTCGCCCGTGGTCATTGCCTGGAGTTGGGAACCGACACCATCCCGTTCCTCGTGCCGATGCACCGAGGATTTCATAGCCGGCCGAGGGTCGCCCTCTCGAGTTCAGTGACACCAATCAAAGAAGTCCGGTCGCGCGAATGGAGGTGGCATCGTTCTTGTACTGCAGCGGACGGGCTGAATGGCGGGAGGACCAGTGGTGGTATGCGAGGGTGGTGCGGTGGATGTTCTTCCCGCACTCTAGGTAGCCTCGACATGTGCACATGAGAGGTTAACATAGCTTCTCGCAAGGAGCGAGCATTTTTGTCCATCTGAATTACCATGCCTTTGGAGCTTGCTTATGGTCTGCAGCTGTGGCCTTTAGCAGTGGCGACACAGTGCAGTTCGTAAGCGACAAGACTTGGTTATCCATATTTGGTAATCATTCTGGGTGACTAGAAATCGCCGTGACACTGTTGTGACAGCCATGCATAGCCACAGTCAAGCCTCGTGCACACCTTGATCCTAGCCATTGACAAGCCGCCCCGTGCACCAAAGCAGATATCTTCCTCTAGCATGATTGGCAAGGCAAACACCACCGATCATCCTTATGACACTAGGCTGAAGCGGCGGCTGGCCTTATCTCCTCAAGCCACCAAGAGCATTGATGGCCTCTGCTCTCAAACGCAAGTTTGCCCTTAGCACCCTTCTCTTCATCTGTAAAACCTGTTTTTATAGATTTCCCCAGCAGGAAGTCTCGCTTTCAACAGATACTATCCAGGTCTGCAACATAGACTCCACTCAGCTCGCCATGCGCTATCACGAAGACTGTGTGAACGCCGATCCCAGTGCTTGGGATGGATCTGGAGATGAGCTTGTTGAGCTGTGAGTTTTTTGTACAAGCTCTTATAGTACACGAGCTGATGTTGATTCAACAAAGAAAATTGGAAGCTCTCGAAAGTTGTATTAGGAAATTTGGGTATACGGAGTCGGTGTAAGCATTTGGGCCATGTTTCCTGCTTTATCGCTAATCCACTGACAGGAAGAGGATCGTCGACGATACCAACTTCAAATTCTTCGAGAATTGGAAAGATCCAGAAGAAGACAAGAGGCGGCAGGAGATAGCCTCGAACTGGTATGAGCATCGTGCTCTTCGTCAACAAGACAAAAGCCGCGCGCGAGCGCAAAAGCATCGCCTCAAGAAAGCCACCCAAATTCTGTCTGCAGACCCTGGAACCCTAGACGCCAGGCTGCTCCGCATCACAAGTACAGGGTGGCGGGGGATCAATGTCAATCGCCTGGACGAAGGCTGTATAATCGCTGATCTCTTTCATAATCATCCTGACAAACTTGGTAAGTGTGATGGTCTCATTATCTGTCCACTTGCTGATCTCGAGATAGCGGAGATCTTGAAGGACTTCCACCGTGTCTACTACCCAGAAAGGTATGCTATGCTTTGCCTTGTACTGACAGCATTGACAATGTCATATCAAAGGGCTGCCGATGCTAGGGTCACAATCATCACCGACCAGGCAGGCCGTACACTCATCATTCGTAGTTTGGCGCTACAGTGGACGACTGGAGATAATATGAAAACACTCGAGCTAGAGATAGCATGGTTTGTGAACAATGTCTTTCCATTTACAGAGGCGCAGATGAGAGGGAATGCACGAGGGCCGCATTTCTTTTCTATCCTAGGCCACGACCGCCAGAACAAACTGGTAAGATTTGATTCTATACTTTTTCTTGCACAAGATTGCTTACGCTGGAATAGCTTGGTGATGAGGGGGCATGGAGCCGTCGCAATGCTGCGCCGATCGCTCACCTCTTTCGCGAGGGAAGCATGATGCGCCGCATCGAGTAGGCACCCTCTATATTATTTATAGCCTTTATGCTGAAATTTTTTTAGTGCTGCTGCTGGTGTGTTCATGCATGAGCGTTTTCCCCTCATTGTGAAGAGAATTCAAAACGCCACTCCCAAAATCCAGGCGATGTTTGGCGACGATGTATATCCTCGGTATGGCCGCCGGCAAGGCGACAAAGAAGGAGTCTTCTATAACTTCTGCATCAACGCGCCACGCCCCTTCGAAAACATCCCCCGTGTTCACTGCTACCCCCATGTGGACCACATGAATCTCGCCATATGTGTCTGCCTGATATTCATCTATGGTGAGTGCATTGGTGAATGTGAAGCAGTGTATCTGATTCCTGACCTTCATTAGGAAATTTCAATCACCGTGAACGCTGCTGGCTCGTGATATGGGAAGCAGGCCTGATTGTCGAGCTGCCTCCTGGCGTTTTTATGGCCTACCCATCTTCTCTATTTTATCATTGGAATGTGGACGTGTGTGGTAAGCCAAGCGATCTACCTAGCTTCTTTTGCAGAGGCTTGCAGACTAATGCTAGATTTACAGATTTGGATAAGGCACAGTTTGTGACCACAACTGATGGCCGTCCCCCAAATCAGGAGCAGCAGAACTTCGAGCCCTTGAGCGAAGAAGAGCAGGCATGGAATAGGGCCGACGGTCGTGGTTCTATGGTGTGGTTTAACCAGGCCACTCTATTCCAATCAGCAGAGCTTGGAGTCAGCACGATCAAGAAGGCCAAAAAGCGTGGTCTGGACACACACAGCGATGCCCAAACCCTTATCACCAAGGGTCTCTTCCCGAAAGCCCCCGTTGATAATCTACATTCTCAAGAGCTGGTTGATGGGGAGGATGTAGTCGACATGGAGCTTGACAGTGGCAGTGAAGTCGGAGGAGGTCAAGGCGAAAGTAACGACATGGCAGGCAAGGAAAGCAGCAACATGGAACTCAGCTCAGGATACAGCTCGAGTGGTAGCTGCGATATGGTACTTTCATCTCCCTAATAGTTTTTCTGTTTGTCCGCAGCACCAAAATAGTGACACCAATTCTTCCCACATTTGTCGCCCTTGGCTTTCTCAAAACCGACAAGATTGACCCTGCCCTATCATACACCGCCAGCTGCACCATTGAACACAGATAGTCATCCCTACTCACCAACATCAACACCTGCACCTACTTTAATAGGTCAGCCAGGAGCTTCACGTATATGGCGATCCAGATAGTGCCAGCGGCACGGTCGCCAAAGTTGTTGTCGCGGTCGACGTACGGATAGCCATTGATGAAGACTGTCTGCCGAATCTGCCAGAGAGGGTGCACTGGGATGCGACGATATACCTGTGCCACATCCGACTTCCACACAACGAGCTTCGCATCACGTGCTTACTTGCGAAGCATGCAGCACAGGATTGCGCTGAAATGCTCGAGGTTGTCCAGACGAAACCGCACGCCTGTTGTTGTGTGGTTAGATCCATGTAAATACAATTTCAATACAAATTCAATGAAGACAACTAGCTGCGCCTTACACAAGCCCTTAGAGGATAGAGATGTCGGGGAGAGTAAGATGGTGCACAAAGCATGCCTTCTTGGCGAAGTAAGCTTATATTACATAAGTGGTAGAAGCTATATATCAACATCTCTACCCTTGCTGCCACCAGCACTGCTCGATACTGAAAATGCAGGAGTTCCACGGTCGTATAATTCCTTGAGAATGTCAGCGAGATGCTCGTCGAAGGCATTCGTCAGGCCACGATTAACTGTCCCACAGCAAGCGGTTGTGCCATGCTGGTGGTCAGGGCGGTGAGCTTGAATTGTCCCTGCAGCTCCCTTGACGATGACCCCCAACGTAACATCGACGAAGTTTGCACCACCGCCAGGAGGTGGCTCAATGACTGCCGGGCTAATCTTGCGCTTCCGCAGCTCGCGAGCAGGTGGTTGTGGTGAAGATACTGTGCTGGTATCGCGAGCCACCGTCATGGAAATGGCCCATCCATAAGCGCAGGGGTCTGTATGGGTTGTACTATATTGAATTCGTCAAAGATATGCAGAGCAAGAAGCGTGGCGACCTACGCAGAGTATCCCCGAGAGAAGTACCCAGTCGGTGGGCCACGTTTGCGGAGGGGGAAAGTATGGTAAAGACCATTCACATACACAGTATAACCGAGCCCTAGAGTGAAGAAGTTGTGAGCGGCCATACACCTGCTTCACAATATCCTACTCACCACCTGGCACATTCCGCGTGCCCAGATCCGGGACCCACTGACGGTCTAGCCCGTCGATCACATCTCTAGTGACCTCCGTGATGATGCCACGTTCTGCGAGAGCCCATGCGAAGGCCAGTGTGTTGAGGGCAGCATGATCGTGTGCGATCTTCTCCTCCTTGCTCAGCCTCGTAGTGTTATGACTGACAGCATATCCAGCCACACGTGCATGACGCGGGCCATTGTTCGCGCCAACCTGCGTCATCAGACCCTCGGATAATGGCTGATGGGTGTTCAGAGTCGGTTCTATGGCTGATCAAAAGGTGCGACATACACGAACATCCCTTCTGTCAGCAACTGCTTCGTCGACGACCTGTGCTAGCCAAGACAACAGTGCCTGCTGCTCTTCATTGGCTTCGTCAAGGACCTTCCGCATGACGACGAGCTCAACACGGAAGCCACATGCTGAGAAAGGATTAGAGGCGAAGATATTTAATAAATCATACTCAAGCTCACTGTTTTGGGGGCACGGGCTGACGAATACGGCTGATTCGTCGGGTGCGACAGTGTAGAATGGCTCTCCAGCCACAAGCTTTGTGGTAGGTGGCAGCATATCTGGGTCGCCTGTTTCGACCAAGGTAGTCCCGTTCTTGAAAGGCGGAAAAGTGCGCGCACGAGCGATGATCTTGAATTTCGCACCCGGAATCTGGGTGATTTCGAGGGTATTGTCACTGCGTAGTTTTACATAAGGTGTAATCGACATCCGCTTGTTCAGGCCGAGTCGGTACCACTAAGGGGGATGAGAAAAGATGCTGTAGCCCAGATACCAGGCTTACCAGGGTGCGTTTCTCGAGATATGTTGCTATACCCTCTTCCCGCCGGTGTGCATCTAACTGCACGCGCGCCCGCGCAACTGCCAGGCTATGATGGTGCATGAAAATCTGGCTGAGCTCAATTGCCCGGTCTTGCGAGAGTACACCGTCGATGGCAGTGACATGAGCTGCACGTTCAAGGAAAGCAGGCAGCTGATACACACCAGTGAGCGGGTGGAAAACGCGAAAAGAAGAAAGACACACGTCGACAAAACGGTGGCCAGTCGCATGCTCGACAGTATCGAGGATCGCCTCAGCATGAGATTCGGCATGCTGGGTCTCAGTGGTCTTCAGTTTTTGCAGGTCATCCAGCAGTTGCTGCTGCTGGACGAACTTAGCCCCTATTGGCAGTTTAGCCCAGAGACAGAGGCTGAAAGAGTGTACAATAGCACCCACATAAGAGCTTCTTGTTCGTCTTTCGCTTTGCCTTGGACATTCGTCGAAGTCTCGCGCAGGTCTAGCAGCTATAATGGTGCGTGGTGGTTTTGCAGCAAGTGGTCGGGGCGGGTGCCGGGACAGTAACGAAACCGGTCCGAGAATCCTTCTCGCGGTGTTTTCCTGGCTCTTGCCATCCCCCACCAACAAGACAGCAGCGATGCTTCCCAAGAGCACCGTCCCCTGCCCTCTATGCATAGCCACCCATGCGAGTATTTGGTGGTAGTGAGCGCCCTCTGAACCACAAGTGGCTATGCGTTCACAGGCCGCCAGCTCGCATGCGGTGACATGTACAGGGGGGCATGAAGGGCGGTGAGGAAGTCGTGGGCTGGTCTTTCGCACCCAAGCAAGTGGCTACAGCGCGACCCCTCGCGATCCCTTGCCGATCGTTACCGCACGCGCTTGCTGCACCCCACCCGCGATCTCGCGCGCGCCGCCTGCATCCCACCCGCGCGTCGCCCGTGGCCCCCGCGCCGATTCCGTGGCTGCGCGCGCCTCCTCCCCGCCAGCACCAACTGCAACCCCGCGCGCGCTGGAAGCCGCGCGTGCGACTCCTCCACCCGCGCTCTCCCGCGCGCTCTTTCCCCCCCACCCGCGCTCCCGTCCTCCCCCCGCGCTCCTGCCGCCCCTCCCGCGACCTCGCCGCGCCCCTCGCGCCCCAATCGCGACCCCCATCCCCCCCGCGCGACCCCCATCCCCCCGCGCGCTCTCTCGCGCTCTTGCCGCGCCCTCCCCGCGCCCCTCCCACCCCCCGCGCGCTTCCCGCGCCATTGCGCGCGCCCTCGCGCCCCAATCGCCACCCCCACCCCCCCGCGCGACCCCCACCCCCCGCGCGCTTTCCACTCCCTCCGCGTGCGCCCTCTCGCGCCCTCTCGCGCGCGCCCGCGCTGCCCGACAGTCAAGCCAGGGACAGCTGGGGTGACCTGAAGATCGCCGTGTCGCGCGCGAATACGCACTCGGCGGGCGAGTGGGGCGTGCCGGACGCGGACACGGAGTGGCAGTCGTGGTACGGCGCGGAGGTGATCAACATCGCGCGCGAACCAGGCCGCGGTGGCGGGTGAGGGGGCGCCCCACGACTATCCGTCGTCGCCGCCGTATGCCTCGAATGCTGCGTATCAAACGACATACGTCGATTCGCCTGCGCCGTCCCCCAGTCCATCGACGGAGTCCCCACCAATTTCCTCCTAGCCCGCAACATCTTTCCCCGCGACCTCGACCCGGGTCCTCCCCACGCCCCGGCAAGCCTACCAAGTCGCCGAAGAGTTCGCGCAGCATCACAAACTTAATCGCGGCCGCGTTCTCAAGCTCAAGAAAAGGTGCTGCCTCCGTGCCGACTTCCCCGCGACACCTGCGACCCGAGGCGTCGCCGTCTACGATGCGCGAGCAGTCGTACTTCTCCAATCCTGGCCTCGAACCTATACCGGACAACTTGCGGCGGCCAAGTCCAGCCGGGTCGCGCTCGCCGATCATGAATAGCATGCGCAAGCAGGGCTCGGACGGGACGCGTGCTCCCATCCCCGACGTCCTGCGCTCACCGCCGCGCAAGTTGCAGCATAGCGCATCGGCGGAGTGGAGCACAGCCCCTCGCGCGCGCGTCGATAGCTACGCGCCAAGGGCGAGAGTCGACAGCTACCAGCCTGCCGCGTATCAGTCTGCGACAACTTCACGTCTCCGACCTTCGATGCCGGCACCGCACACAACTGTCGAGGCACCCTCGTTCTCCCTCTCGCCGTCACCTCGGAAGCCCTCATTCGACGCGCGCGACTTCTCGCTCGCCAACGACGTCGCTCGCGACCATTCGCTTGACACGCGAGACCCTGCGCGATCCTTTGATACGCGGGACCCGGCACCCTCGTCGAACGCGTGAGAGCCTACCGAGGAACGCGAGCGTGAGCCGCGGCCGAGCACGCAGGTCTTCGGACAGGACGTGTACGTGCGCGAGTCGTGGGCAGGGCTGCTGCCGATCGTTGCGAGCGCGTCGAGTGGGGGATCGGCAGGCACTCGCGCGCAAGCAGGCACGCCCGGTGCAAAACCGGGCCCAAGCGCGGCGCTTGGCTCGACTGCGCCGTGGATCTCAGCTACCTTCAGTGCGCCGCCACCCTCGCAGATTGTAGCCTCGCGGGGCGCACCGCCTGTCCCGACGTCCTATCCCTCGACGGTACCGAGCTCGTGTTCGCCGCCGATATCGCCGCATCCCTATGCGTATAGTTCGACGGGGGAGGAAGAGGGTAACGAGGATGAGTTGACGCGCAATCAAGGTACGTCGACTGTGACCGAGAGCGTCGGGCAGGTGCTAACCTGCTGCTTAAAGCCATTCCTAGCTTCCACCTTCCGAATCATCGCCTCAAGGCATCCATCCCTGTTCCCAACCTCCGCATCGCCCCTACCCCGCCCCCACTCTCTACGTCTCCCAAGCCCAAGTGGGAACCGCTGAAAGGACGCGACAAGTGGCTCTCGGCGGAGACGTGGTGCGACGCGCTGCTCTTGCCTCGGCCACGCCTCCGACTGTGTTCGCTCACCGGGAAGATGGGTGCTTCGCTCACGGGCAGCAAGCCAGGGAGCGCTGGAAAGGGGTCGACGAGCGAGGGCTCTATGGCGGCGGGCAGCATCGGCAAGTCGACGCCGAAGTCTTCGTTCGCAGTCGGTACGGCGGGTGATCAGTATGCGTCGTATGCGGCGACACTACACTCGAACGCGCCACCATCCAGCTACGCGTATGCGTCGGCACCATTGGTGGGTGGATATCAGCAACAGCAGCACGCGTCGAACCCACATCTGCCCAACTACCCGCATCATCAGCAACAGCACCTGCATCCCACGAGCCGCATCGTGTCGCCACCTGGGAGCCCGCTCGCGCGCGATTACGCCGCGTTGCCGGGGTCGAGCATTCCATCCCGCGTGCTTGCCCATTCGCGCTCGCTGGTCGACCTCGTGCGCCCGGAGAGGGAGGCTATCGAGATCGTGCGGAGGGTCGGAGATGAGGATGAGGAAGAGGCAGTCGGTGTAGGGCATCGACAGCAGCCAAGCAGTGGGCGTCACGTCGAGGAGCATCGCAGACAAGCAAGTGGAGGAACTCGGCGGGAGGTCGACAGGGCGGAGGCCATTGCGCAGCTCGAAACGCCTGGCGCGGGACCGTCGACCTCGCGCGCAGATCCTCGTCCGCCGCACGTCAAGCCTCCTCGTCCTCGTAGCTTCACAGCGGACGATCTATCGTTGCCTAGTCCGGTACCGTCGTTGGCCAAGTATGTTTCCATTCTCGTCTCGTCAGCCGCAACGCTTACAATACCTTGCAGAGTCCTAGAAGAAGGCACTCTCCTCGAGAGCCAGCGCGCCAAGTGGCAGGAGCAAGCCACCGGCTCCCTCTTCAACAAGCGCGCAAGGAACCTGTCCCGCTCGCGCGCGAAGAGCCTGACCAAGGGTGGCGCCGCGGACACGAAGGCGAAGCTCAAGAAGCCTGAACCACCAGCTGAGTTCGACTTTGGGCTGGGTACAGTCAAGTTGGAGGGGCCTTCGAAGACGTGAGATTGCAGTTGAGATTAAGAAGGGTATCGCCGTACTAACACCCGAGATAGGTACGACTCGGGGGCGCTGAGGAAGAAGAAGCCTCATCGGGTCCAAGAGAGTATCGACTTCCCGGGCGCGCGCGCCTTGCTAGGCAATCAAGCGCCTGTACACATACGGCTTGAGGAGCCTGGGAAGGAGTCGGGGTCGCTGCGTCGACAACGAAGCCAGACGACGAGCGAAGGTTCGTGCGTCGTGTCGATTGTCGAGATTTGTCACCAACCTCGACCTTTGTAGGGACCTACAATCGATCGTCGCAGGGCACTCATGTACCCTCGCACGCGCACAGCTCGTCCCTGACGAAGACCATCAGCAAGACCTCTCACTCACACTCGCATTCGCGTTCGTGGAGTCGCAGCGCCGGACATGCCGTCAAAGCGAGCGTACGCGGCGCAGCCGCGCTTTGCGGCTATGATGGCCAACCTCTGCTTACGCCGATGTCGGAACGGAGGGAGGAAGACTGGGGCAATGTACGCTCTACCGATCTTCTCTCGCCCATCGTTGCGCGCTCGCAGGATGGCATGCATCTCTCGCCGACATACCCGGCACGGTCGGGACCTGCCCCGACACCTTCCAAAGTGGGCATCGCGCTCTCGACACCGCCGCCGCCGTCCGCGTCAAGTCGCGAGGAAGCGGAAGAGCTTGGAAACGGATTCAGATTCCCAGCGCATCCGTATGCACAGGGAGGACGCTTCACAGTCACGCCTCAAGCAGGAGCGCCGTCGAGTGGCAACACACGACGAGGAGCAGAGTACGCAGGCGCACATCCATCGCAACCGGGAGCGCACGCTTCGCGTCCCTCGCAAGATGGGCTGCTTCATCCTTACGCAGCCGCGCGAGCTGGCCAACGCGACTCGTACCAGCGACTTGTCGCTCAACCACGCCCTGACTCGGACGCGCCCCCCTCAGCCCCGATGTGGACTGCATACTCGCCATCGGGTGTCTTGCGCGAGGTCCTGCCCGACGACCTCCGTTATCCACCATACATGTCTAATTTCCCCCACAATGGCGTTCAGGAAGTCGAGGTTCGACCACGCCCAAGCTACAACGACCCGAACACGCCTCCTATCAGCCCCGAAGCGCGCAACTCGACAATGATCTTCGACACCGCTGGCGTTGGCGAGACGCTCGCAAACGCGATGAGCAATGACCGGAGGGAAAGGCGATTACTCCCGCACTAATTGCGGCCCCCTCACCCCTCCCCCCGCCGCCCTTCCTGCGCTATCCTGTGCGTCTACCGCGTTTTCGCGCGCGCCCACCCGCCCTACCAACCCGATCCCGCCCCACCCGGCGCGCTGGCCGCGTCTCTCGCGCCCCTCACACGGACCGTGCTCCGCCCGCACTCTGCCGCCCGTCGCAGCGCGCCCTTGCCGTGCCTCCCCCGCGCTCGCGCGCGCTCCCACCCCCTCCCGCGCCGCAGCATGGCTGCCGCCATGCCCTCGACGCCACCCTCGCCCCCCGGCGCACCGTCGCGGGCACCACGACAGGTGAAGGCGGCGGGCGCGGGCAGAGAAGGGGAGGGCGCGTGAAGGGGGGAGAAGCGAGGGGAGGAGACGGGGTGGTAGTCAAAGGGTTTCAGGACTCGCGAGATGGCGACGCTGCTCGTGCCGTGTAGCTAGATAGACTGTGGATTCATAGGATGCAAAATACATGGCTATACATGAAGGGGAATACTAAACGAAAACGAAAACTTCGTGCATGATAGGTCCTGCACTACGTCTGATCCTAATTGGGGCGAGGAGGCTGGCGGGCTGCCACTTCGTCGCCATCGTCCGCCGAGTCTGGCGCGATGCGATGGAGGACAGCCCGAAAAGCCGATGGGCGTGATGTTGGGTATCGCCACGCCGAGCTTGTCGAGGATGGTCGCAGGCATCACGTCGCCGCCGTTCAGTCAATGTTCGTGCTGTAGGCGAAGTCGCTGGGCAGTGGTAAGCTGTATGGCGGGAGGCGTACATCGGACCCAAGGGCACAGGGCGACGAACACCAGCGGACGGCTGCAGGCGCCTTATGCGAGGTTGCTTCGCAAAAGGAGACCCGAGCCTGGCTTTTGAGGAGCATGGCGATCTCGATGGACATGGCCTCGATATCTTCGCAGATATCCTCGACGCTGCGAACGACGAGACACAAAGCAGGTCTCGGTCTTTGAATCGCTTCGGGGCGGAGGTTGCGGCCTTGCACGCACTGGCGCTGGGACCCATCAATTGGACAGTGGTGGGGCGCGAGGTCATCGATAGGTAGCTGAAGGGTGCGGGTTGGTAGTCAACGGTTGGGGGTGGCTGGGGCCTGGGTGGGTGGGGTAAGGGGTGACTAGGAAAGGTCAGGGAGGTAGGACAGGCGCGGGGGCCGGGCTGCGAAAGGGTGGGGTCGCGGAGAGGTGAGGTCGCGGAGGGATGGGGCCGCGGAGGGGTGGGTCGCGCTCAAGATAGTAAGGGGTTGCCGGTGGAGGGGGGAGGGGTGTCGAGAATGCGCAGAGGGTAGGGTATGTAAGCACGATAAAACGACCCACATGACCATCTTTGAGGGGTGCAAGGGGGAGGGGATGGGAAGGGAGGGGGGAGGGGAGGGCGAGTTGGAAAGGGAGGGGAGGGGAGGGGGTTGAAAGGGGGAGGTGGAGTAGAATGACGGGGAAGTGGCGAGCCAAGGTGAGATCAACCAAGCCAGATCAGAAAGTATGCTCACGTATTTCGCAGATGGGTTAGTGGCAGCGGCGGAGAGATTGGGAGTGGGGGCTGGGGGTTGAGGGGCTCTGAGTGTGGGTGGGTGGCTATAGGCGACGGTGGGGGGCTACGAGCGTGGGTGGAGGACTATGCGCGACAGTGAGTACTTCCTCTCCACTCCTCTTCTGGCCCCGCCCCCTTCTCGCCCTCCCCTAGCGCGCTGGGTTCCCGCCTTCTGCCCCCCTCCCTTGTCTTTTTGCTCCTCGTCTTCTCGCCCTCGCTCCCCATCGCCCCGTTGCCCTCGAGCCTGCTGCATTTATCCCCCTCCTTCGTGCCGCTCCCCCGCTCCATCCACCTACCCGTTCGCCCCCGTTCGCCCCCTTCAGTCTTCCCACCCTTTCTTCATCTTGTGCTGCCTATGCCTCGCCTCCCCCTTCGCTTCTCATATCTTCCTTTGCGCCCTTCCCCCCCCCCCCCGCGCACCCTTCCCTTCTCGCGCCTCCACCCTCGCATGTCCCCCTTCTTCTCGCTGCCTATCACCACTGGTTTCGCCACCTCTCCCCTCCCTGTCGCGCCCTATTTCCCCCTCTTCGCCCTCTGCTGACGTGCCCTCCCAGTGTCGCCGACATTGCGCGTACACGCGTGAGGTATCTTTCCCTTGTATGTTCCCTTCTCGCGCCGGCAGCCAGATGCTTCCGAGTCGACACGTGCCTTGCCCTCCTTGAGAGGCACTCTCGATCGTTGACATGTACTGGGGCAGGGGAAATAGGGATAGACGTGTGAAGGAAGAGTGGAACCGGGAACGTGGAGGTGGAAGGGAAGTGGAAGCGGGGGAGGAGGAACATGAAGGGGGGGATGTATGTGGGGAAGTCGATCGCGTCGGCGGAGTGGATGTATGCGCGCAGCGGTGGGGGCGATGGGCGGGCGGGGATGTTGGAGCGGTGATGCTGGGGCGTCAAGACGAGCGCGCGCGGTTAGGTACGAGAGCGGCGGTGGCGCGAGCTCGAGACGGTGTTCTATGTGCCCGCGATGGTGACGTGCCGGAATGAGTCGCAGCCGCAGGAGGCGCGATCGTCGACTGCGCGCGCGCTAAAGAGGCGAGATCGGGGGAACGGCAGCGGGCAGGTCCAGTCGAAGGCAGGGTGACGGGGTGGTGATCGTGTTGCGTCGGGGGTCCGGTGCGTGACCGTGGCAAGAGACGTCCCCAGCTCCGTTGGCTCAATGGCGCACGCTCCCCGGCCGGACTCCCTCTGGCTTCCCTGAACGACATCCGTCTCCCGCGGGCCCGAGAGCCGCTGCCTCTATATCCCATCAGGACCTGGTCGTGCATGTATTGGGTCCAACGCACCACTTCCCGCTTCACGAACTCATCCTTGCGACTGCCGGTCTCGTGCGACGCGTTGTTCTCAATATGGCACTGCAGATACACAGTTAGTACACACCCCGTGCGACCAAAAACGCATCACTCACGCGATACACACTCAAGGAGCCGATCCCGTCCTTCTCCCTGCCGCCCGGCACTCTGAAGCGCGGGCTGAGCTCGTCGGAGAGGTGAGGCAAACACAAGTCGGTCTCATCTGGGCACAAGGTCAAGTGTATGCTCAGTTCGTTGGGGCATGCCCCGGGCGCGACAAGGTACTAGTATGGACTCAACATCAATAAGGAGGATGGCGGCGATGATTACTAGGGACTCACAGGCATTGTCTGGGGCAGCCCCAAGGTCGTCTTTGCGAGGGTGAGGAGCTCCGTCGGCGACGGTTCAGACGTGTGATCGAGATCTGGGTCCTTAAGGAGCTTGGTCTGCATGGCGGCGGCAAGATAGAGCATGTGCCTGCGTTGAGCGACACCCTTGAGGATGGGGCGGAAGAGGGGGAGGGGCACCTCATTGGCAGAGGGCTGATACATATTAGTGCCAGTCTACCTCCAATTGGCGACGAAGCGCACCTTGAGCTCTTTCCCCGAGCAGATTGTACACTGTGTGCGCGACGACGACTGTGGTGTGCGAAGTGCGGGACTCGTCCACCGCAGACTGCTGTATGTCGAGCGGGAAACGGAGCCACAGCTCCAGCGCCTGCACTGCGAAGTCCTCGTTCTCGAGGATGAAGGGCTGCACGTATGCCGGGTCCGCCTCCGCAACCAAGGTGTACACCTGCCCAAGGCCCATCACCCCGCGCTGGTTTGAGGACATCCGAAGCAGCCAAAGAAAAGACTTGTTGTCGGTCTTGGGCGACCAGTGGGCACCAATTGTCGAGTACTAGCTCTTTGCGTGGGGTGGAAGAGGACAAGAAGATGAGCGCGGGAGATTTCCCTTCACTGTCGCCCTATGTGATCGCTCTCGAGTTCGATCCCCGACACGGGCCTCACCAGGCTTGGGTGTGGGGAGGACAATCCTGAGCTGGCCTCACCGGGCTTGAGCACAGAATTGTGACCCCTATGCAGGCCTTACCACTGCTGGTGCATAAGGGTCCAAGAGGGGAAAGAAGGACAAAAGCCAGAGGCAACCCTCCCTGCTGCAGGCGCATCGAATCGAACTACAACCTGCTGAGGAGAGGGCCACATGGCAGGAACTGGGTGTGCAGAGCGAAAGGAGGGAAAGGAGCAGCCATTAAGTACCTGCACACCCGTAACGCGTCACAGCTCGCATATCATGGGTACACAATCAACGAAGACGCGTTTGGTTTATATCACGTGACCGTGCTCGATCACGCGACTGTCCTGATTGATCGGTCGTGCTCACCTGACATGCACGTGCCCGCAACGCAGTGAGGCCCAACTTCAGTGCCTCGGAAGCCTTCCACTACCAGGACCTGGGATGCGCAGGACAAGGTCTCAATTGAGAAATAGTAGGTAGTAGAGTAATGATCCTTCTAAGAACACCATTATTAGAGGAGATGAAAGAATTAAGACTATATAGAGTAGATGACGCCTGCAGGAAGTAGTATAGAATCTCTAAGCAGTGCAAATCTCATACGCCTTCCCTTTGCTAGGATAGCAGTCCTCCATGAAGTCAGCAAGGGTGGGCTCAGGAAGTCCTTCACGCTGATCAGCAGGAGATCCTTCCATCGCCTTCAGAGCGTCTAGCAGTCGCGGAATGGCCTTCTCGACGCAATCCTGCTGATGATCCAATGTCGCCAATAGGATGTCCTTTGAGGCCAGTTGAAGAGTACGGCACAGCTCCGAGCAGTCGTGGTCTTTGATGAGAGAACGGATACCATAAGCGCCATGATCACCGAGGCCAGAAGAGTACGAGCCAATATCGGGTGAGGCAGACTGGCTTAGCTTGCCTTCGCCCCCATCTTGGCTAGATTAAGGGTCAGAAAACACAGTAAAGCACAGCAGATCGACACGGACCAGAGGACGCTATGAGACTGCGGATCAAAGAGGATGAGAGTGCGCTTATTCTCGACCATATCCAAGGAGCCTATGTGAGAAAGATAAGCAAAGAATACATGGCGGCGAATGAATGCGACTTTTACCTTGAAGATCAGCAAGAACAAAACTGCAGGCAGTATACTCGCAGACAAAGTGCCAAAAGGCCGTGATCATGTCCTGCAGAGCGTCGTTCTTCTTGCGCGTCGACAGAGTCCCAACATACTTGGTGACCACAAAGGTCGAACGCTTCGGCTCAACAAGATAGGGACGGTACTTCGCGGTCTCGTCCTTCTCGGGGCGCGCCAAGATGAGGAAAGCATCGGTGACGATGAATTCTTTCGGGATGTTAGTAAATAAGGACTGATGCTTGAATATTGAAGACGTACCCTGGATGGTAGCCTCGGTCTTCGAAATCGCCCGCTTGAACTGCGCTGCGAAATCGCTCATTCGAATGTTGCGGGCGATGTCGCACAGAAGAAGATCTTGAGCATTCTGGTCGACATTGACATTCTCGCCAGCGTAAGATAATTCCTTGGCAACATATTCCTTTCCATCTGAATCAATGGAGAACTAACAAGTAGTGAGCTCAAAAGGGGCGAGTGGCAGCAAGGCAAGGAAACTCACATTAAACACCGTCTTCGAACGGCCCTTTGCAAAATGTGGAAGGGTCATGGGCTCGTTGCTGAGTGTACCACCCTCGGCGTCTGAGGAGGTCTCCTTGAAGGTGACAACACCAGAAGGGCGGTCAATGGACGGGGTGAGACGGCTGAAGACAACACGCGTGGATAACTCGGTCTCCTGCCTCGCAGAGGCGTGCACCCTGTCGGATATAAAGCGCGATCGAAGTATCCCTGGAAACCTTCAGCTGCTAATAAGACAGAGAAGTTGATAAAGACCCACCGCTCCTGCGTCTCTTCGCTTCAGGGACAAGGAGCGAAGACGAAGCCGGTCTTCGCTGCCCAGGCGCAGCCTGAGTCCCATTTGCTGTCTCCAGTGCTTGGACAGCTTCGTCGTACTGTGGACGTGTTAAAGAAAAGAAGACAGGCATTTGCTGGTATGCTTACAAGGTCCTTGAGGATGACGAGCGTAAAGGAAAGGCAGTGTGGTTTCTTCCTCGCCTGGCTTGTGAAGTAGAGCTCCTTATGCGCGTCCTTGTCGTAGTGGTTGTAGAAGTCCTGAACAGACTTGCTGTCATGCTCGGGGTCGAGGTTCAAACCGCCAGGGAAGGTCACTTTGACGAGGTCACTGGAAAAAGCAAGGAATAAGATTAGTAAAAGACGGACAGGATTAATACGTACCTATGCAAGTCAATCGGTGACCCCTTCTGGTTCCGCAGCGTCCTACTTCCCACAATAATCATCTGTGCGAAGACGTCTGCAACAGAAAACACAGGTCAGAGAACGGTAAGTTCACTGCGAGACGAAGGTAAGCTTACTCTGCATGGACTCTCTACCCGCTATCGTAAAGAGATTTTTTCCAACCTCCTTGCCGAGCCCCTTGTACCCTGTGCTGAACTCGATGTCGAACATGACCTTGTAGAGGCCAATGACCGACGGAGCCCCACTAGTAGAGGATCTGCTCGCTTCGAGAATATAGGCAGGTGTTGCAGGGCCGGCCAGCAAGTTCGGCACCCTCAGAGCACCTTGAGACACATTGTGTACAGGAGACCGCATGGTGTTGGCGAGCTGCGATGCTCGGTGCGAGGCCTCCTCAGCGCGTCCTGGATCGGTCACACCCACTGCGAAAAGACATTATTCAGGACAGTTCAAGGGCGGAATAAAATAAAAGGTACTCACTGCGCCTCTTGCACGCATGACAAGGGTCTGAAATCAGTGTGCCATAAAGGCCACACCCGCGGCAATAAGGGATGCTCTTTATACCAGGTCAGCCACAGAGAAGAAGAAAGATCATGAAGAGCGCGTACCCGAAGCCTGTCTATTTCTGGAGGGGACAAGTCGCCCTTCTGGGCTGTCTTGCAGCGCGGACATACGTCTTCGTCAAGGTAGTCAAAGACAGTCGTGCAGCCATTGTAGATGTTGTTCGGGCCCCCACACTGCCTTGGTCGAGGCGGTACGCCAGCCTGAGGAGGAAGATGGGACATAGTTAAGGGGTAGGGAGACTGCGAAGGTGGAAGAAAAGCGCGGCGGAAGCGAGACCACAAGCTCAGCAGGTCGAAGAGATGCAGGGCCTCGACAGCCAAGTGAGGAGGGATGTAGGGAGGAGCAAGAAAAGCTGATGCTAGCGACAATGGGATCTGTATATATAGCCAGTGGCCAAGGCGCCTATGGAAACTCATGGAATTCCACAGAATTTTGGGGAGCAGGGGTCTGGACGCGTCGCACCGCCTCGCAGTGGCGCGCGCCACCGAAGATCCTAATTCACGTGACCGTGCCCAGCGTCTGGCCGACGCAGCTTTGGGGTTTTTGACCTTGACCAGAACCTGCACGTCTTCGCCATCCGATGCCCAACCCATACGGTGTCAACGGCACACCCAAGCGCAACTGTGAGTGGCCTAGCTAATCTCGGAATAGATCATTTACTCACTTGCTTGCGATGGAAGATCCCTCCGAGGATGAGCTGCGCGACATCTTCCGCTCTTACCAGATGGAGGGCCTCACGGTCGAGGAGCAGCTTACGCGATTTTGCAAGGAGGTCGCCCCGACTGGGTAGGTTTGTGCGAACTATACTCTCTGCCGCCTCCTGATCCCTATTCCCCAGTCGCACCAAGTTCTTCAAGCTGAAGAAAGCCTGCGGTGCGGACTCCGTCCGCAAATGCAAGATGTCCTGGCAGTCGAAGAGCCAAGCGGTCATTACACTGAAGGACAACGACGTCACCGGACGCTGGGGTGTTAGCCAGGTCAAGACACGACTGGCGCGTCAGGGAGTCTTGATCCCACGGTGCGTGACTTGCCCCATTGCCCTCGCTGTCCATACTTAAATGTGGCGACTGTAGGGATCATGTCAGACTCATTCTGCACGATCATTATGACCACGAATTCGCTGCGCGTTTCTACAGCTCGAAGGGCAAACAGCACGAGCGTGTTCCTCTTCGATCTCTTGGTCCCTGGCACCAAGAGCACTGTGATGGCCATGAGAAGCTCGCAGCACAGGCTATCCAGATGGGTGGTGGAGTTTCCTTTCCCATCTATGGTACGCGGGACCAGTGCACAGGCTTCAGTCATGGCCTGGACGTCAGGCCTAATGTGAGGCGCGCTCTTGATATGGTGCACTATTACTTGGACCTCGTTGAGCGTCGTGGAAGTACGTCCTCCCTTACCTCCTTTCTATCCCTTCGCGCTCATTCCTGTCCAGATAAGATATCCATAACCATGGTGTTCGATCTGGGGACAGAAACCGCGGAGGTCGTCAAGGTTCATCATCGTTTGAGGCAAGTCCTTCGATTGTGCTTCGTTTTTGTGCTCATCTTTTATAAGGCTCGAGGCTGCGCCTGAATACACTGTCGAGAAATGGCCGCCCTGTGTCCAGCTCTCCAGCGTCCATAACACGCCTATCGAGAGCTTCTGGCGTCAGCAACGCCAGGGCGAAGGCTACAACATCCGCTCTGTGCTAGAGGACGGGCGGGATCGCGGGCTGTTCGATCCTAACGACCCTGTAGCCGTGTAAGTCTGACATCGCGTGCTAATGGACCTTGATCAGCTAATGGAGTTCACAGTAACACCCTGTACTGGGTATTTGTCCCGTTGATTCAGTCACGGTTGGACGAGTTTCGTGATTACCACAACCATAAGCGAACTCGGAAGGACAAGCGCAAGCTGAACCCCTCTGGTCACACACCTGACTTCGCCATGAACTATCCGGAGTCTGTGAGTCCACCGGGGTACGATTGCGCTATCACTGTGTCGGCCGAGAGCATTCGGCAGATTCGTGCAGAATATGGTGGGGATGCAGCTGCGGAGGCTGCCCGTCGCTTCATCACTAGAGAATTTGAGGCTTTGGCTGATGCTGCTTATGACATCTTAGGACGACCACCTAGAACTTTACAGACAGCCTGGAATCTTTACCAGCAGATTCTAACTATTCTGAAGCACGATGAATACGATTTCTAAGTACTACTTCCTCCCTTTGCCTACAGTGAATCCAACCACCCTGATTGTCTTATCATATATGCCAATTGATCCCTCTTGCTTATGCTGTCCATCGCCTCCCTCACTCATGCATCTGCCCTAGACATGCTCTAGGGCGAGCCCTCGTAGTTGACATGGCGGTCAGCCTCCATTGCGTCGCGCTCGTTGCCCAGGTCCATACGCAGGTCGTACGGTGTCGCCCACTTGCGTTCGCACTTGTACCCAGGCATCGGGCCCTCCTCCATTCCCAGCTGCAGGTATCGACTGCTGACGCACACGCTCGAGCGCGACACCGACCGCTGCTGCTCGCCCATGGGCGGCGAAGGCTCGCGTCGCCGCGGCTCGGGCCCATGCATGGTGTCCTGTTGTTGCGCGGCCTGATTGCGACTCCGTGAGCGCACGTTGTCCATGGGCGATGAATCATACTCGCGCTGCGGCATCGCGAAATGGCGGTTGGGCATAACAGGCGAGCTGTTGGGCCGACGCTGGTGCCACGATGCTGGGGAGCGACCGCGGACAGCGACCATAGGTGCGGGTGCTGGGGCAGCCGGAGACGACGAGCGCAATGACCGCGCGCCTGCCGACTGGGTGTAGAAGGGGTCGATGTGCCATTGGCACTGCGAATCTGCTGCAGCAGTACGCCGTCCAAGTTAAGGAGCGAGCGACCGCCCTTCCGAAGAGGTCCACCACCGCGGTCAAGCTTCATTGGCGCGGGCGGCGTGTGCAAGGGCGGATGGCGATCGTCGAGCACGACAGGCAGAGGCCGGCCACCGCGGAACGGCGGCGAGCCACTGCGCGCGTTCGCCGTCATCTGCGAAGGCGAAGGCGGCGGGAGCGCCATCTCCTTGCCGGGACCGCGCGACTCAATGCGCAGAGCTGCAGAGCCACAGAGCGGGCGTCCCTCCTGGTGGCTGGAGCATGAGCTGCATGCCGCTCATGCCACTCCGGCCCCAAGGCACGATGTTGGCGTACACTGTCGGGTGGACATCCTGTGGTCCAGGTGCGGCACCGGCGCGCATGCCGTTTATCTGCGCATTCTTGAGAAGCTGGAGATGCTGCGTGATAATCTGGTTCGAGGGCTCGAGCTCGCTGGCGCGTGTGTACACATCGATTGCGTCGGAGATTTGGTTGTTGCAGGACTCGTACAAGCTCCCCAGGTCGAAGGACACTTCTGAGATGTACGGGTTGATGCGAATGGCGCACGAATTCGCATCGTGCGCATCCCGGAACTGGTTGGGCTGGAAGTATAGAACACTGATAGAGCACCAGAATGTCGGGTTCCGGCTGTCACGATGGACCGCTTGTTGGTAGGCCTTGTAGGCCTTGTTGTACTTCTGGCCAGCCATGAAGGCGCGACCGAGAAGATACCAACTCTGCCCGTCAGAGGAATCTAGCCAGTGGTGAGTGCTGCTAGAGGCAACTTGGTCCAGGTCGTCCTTGTACTTCTCCCGAAGGGCGAGGATGTGTGCCTCGATGCTGCCACCAAACAGCTTCTCCCTGTCCATGTAGCGGCTGAGCAAGCCCGCGATCGTCTCCAACTCATGCCCCTTCAGACCACCTGCGAAGCGGTCAAGGACGTCGTAGATGCCTGCGAGCGACGCGCGGAACATCGCGCGGTCCTGACCACCTGCGAAGCGGTCGAGGACGTCGTAGATGCCTGCGAGCGACGCGCGGAACATCGCGCGGTCCTGCAGCAGCACGCTGTCCTGCGCATAGTGCTCAACGAGCTTCTTCAGGTGTGCTGCCGGGAACTCGTGCCCGTCGTTCTTTGCCCTGGCAGCCTCGAGAGTCGCATGGATGCTGTCCTCGAGCTTCGCCGGGATGCGGCCGGAGAGGGACGACAGGATCGCGCTCATCTCCGAGAAGGGCAGGTCGGGGTCGTGCAAAATGTCGATGAGGTCCTTGAGCATCGACGCCATGATGGCCTGGTTGTCGAAACCGTGGAGGATGTCGTTCAGGATGCCGATGCAGCGGAGGAAGCCCTGGTAGGGCTTGTTGCCGATAACGCCGGGAGGGCCGGTGGCGGGGAGCAGACCCTCGAAAGGCTTCGCATGCTTGACGCGCGCAGGGTCGTCCAGCATGAGGATACCAAGGATGTCGCCAGGCTCGAGGCTGACACCGGGCTGCTTGATGAGCTGGACGACACCGTCCTCCGACCCTATGAGAGGCATGTACATCTTCATAACCAGACAAGAGGGTAAGAAAAGGTAAGTCTGAAGTTGGTGAGCGCATCCACGTACCTCGATCGCCGCACAGCTGACCCGCGCCAATGTGGTCGCCACTATCGACAAAGTACCGGATGAGCTTACCCGGACTCGGGCTGCGAAGCCGAGTCGGGTCGTTCTCCTGCTCAATCAAGCACATCTTGGCGTCTACCATGAGACGCAGAGCGCCAACCTCCACGCGCCAGTACACCGAGTGACTGCACACGTCGAGCGCCACGAGCAATCCACCACCTGCCAGCGGACGCGCACGGACCATCGTACGACCGACGTTGAGGTAGAGCGTCCATCCATTGCGCGAGGAGCGCGAGACCGTGAACGAGTAGCTCACGTTCTCGTAGATGAAGTCAATGCTGAACGCCGTCTTGAGCATGTCCTTCGCATGGACCTGGCCCTTCTCGAGCACGCGCGTGTACGCCGTCCAGCACGCCTCGGACGCGAGATGCGCCTTGGTGACAGCGCCGCAGATGACAGGGAGCGTCGGGTCGGGGCGCTCAGCGGTGAGCTTGCTGCTGATGAGCGAGTCGAGCCAGCGAGTCGTGATTGTGTTATTCTTGAACGCATCGAGCTCAAGGCACTTGACCTGGTACTCGACGGTCATGCGAAAGTCACCACGAATGCTGCTTTCCTTGAGCGCGACGATCATGTTCTTCGGACTCTCCTCGCGGTCCTCACCGTACGCGAAGATGTGGCCGAACTGCGAGTCCGCAAACTCGTGCAGACCACCCACCGTGCTGGTGGAGAAGTAGCCCCAGACGTTCGTGCTCGAGCGGAAGTTGAGCTCCTGCAGGGTACCAGACAAGGGCTTGAAGCCTGCATCAGGGTTCTCGGCGGTGATACAGACAGCAACGGCGTGGCCCTTGGGGCGAGGCTTGCGCTGCGTGGCAGTCAAGTCGGGGTTGATCATGTCGAAGTCGATCTCGGTGGCGGCATTCGGGGCAACGCCATAGAGCTGGCGGATGTTGCGGATGCTGTGCAAGGGGATACCCATGGCCACCTGGAGCTGCACTGCAGGGAGGTCCAAGCCTGACACCATCTCGGTCATCGGGTGCTCGACCTGCAGACGCGGGTTCACCTCGAGTAAGTAGAAGTAGTCTTTTGAGGGGCTGTAGAGGTCTGCAGAAGCGGTGAGCCATGTAAGTATCGTGGGAAGTCGTCCACTCACACTCGACGGTCCGGGCACTAACATACCCGACGAGCTTTGCGAGACGCCATGGACGCTGGTCTCTTACTCTAGGTGAGAGGTGTTCTAGCGCGCGTGGAACAGAGCTCGCACGACGCGTACTGGATGTAAAACAGGTGATCAGAACGTTTTCATAAGCAAGATATAGGTGACACTTACCTTCCCCGCCACTGTTACCTTACCCACGGTCGCCCGATGTGCCAACCGCAAAGACTCGGACGCGTCTCGTGCCATCGGTGAATCTGAACGCGCTGGCAGGTGCGGATGATGTTAGCATGCAAAGGGAGAGCAGCGCGCGACGAGCACCTTGGTCAAATGCATTCCTGGCTGCACGCCGGCAGCGGTGGCGTCTCACCATGTGCAATCCTGCACCTGCGCTCGGGCTAGTCGAGAGTGCGCAGGAATGTTGTCCCATGACCATAATACCGTATACGAAGGCTGTGGGGTGACCGAAGGCGCGTAATGAGTACATCGCAGGCGCGCATTCCCTCGGTCCAGGCCTCAAAGACCAGCAAGGGCGAGGTTATGTCAGGGGCAGAGGTCGGTTCAGCTGAAACAAAGGTGAGCTGACAGTCTCACCATAGTGTTCTCCCAGCTCCTGTCAACCCGAGCCAACTCACCACGAATGTTGTGCTAGCTCATCGTAGTGGTGACGTCGAAATTGATGATCTCATGCTGAAGTTCTCGTCACCGAGTGCAAGTAAAGCAAGGGATTGAGATGTGATAAAACATATCTGAAGACAGTGATAAGCTGGTGTATGACTTCGCGACCCGTAGTGCTAAAAGCTGCACACACCGAGCATGGCACGAACCAAAAGATCGTCGGAAGGGTATCCACGAGCCGACACCGCACTGCTTGCACACATTATGGCTTGTCGAAGGCGATGTCGCGCAGGCCGGCTCAAGCCCTCTACAATGCGCCTGACAGCGAGTAGAGCACGGGCAGGGATTTGGTAGAAGCGGCGGAAACGTCCGATCAAAATCTTCGGCAAATGCCGAGCTGTTGCCCGCCTTCGGGCGTGCTTTCGAGCTGGATTCTACATCTACAGCAGCATAAAATAGCAGGAAGCAACGATGTGTATGGGTAGCAAGGGCAAGGAGCATGCAAAGAACACGAAGGAGTACGGGGCACCTCGCCGGTTCGAACCGCCGATCACCACGTGGGCGGTGGCGCTGATGGAATTTGAACCGCGAACTTCTCGCGCACCGTAGATGCCTCGCTTCATTCCGCCTGCTTTTATACAGCAGCTGCACTGTGAGGTGGCGACAGCTGAGTAAGACGGGCCTCGAGTGTTCATGATCATGCACAAGGCTCGTCAAGGTCACGCTTAGGGCTTGTATTCGGAATTCGAGTAGATAGCGGACCAGGGTGTACGAAGATTGTTACGCGTCGCAGTGCTGGCGCCGTCCACGATGTACACGAGCCGTCGACGACGTTACGTGGCATGTAATGAATACATTCATTACCAGCTGGGCGAGGGGGGAAGTGGTGTGAACAACATGACGGTCGGAGGAGGAAGAGGGAAACAATGGGATTGCCTGTTTCGGGATGTCGGCAATTGCCGGGCCCATTGTTTTATGACGTAGGCGCGTCGTCCTGCCTCGCTGGTCAAATACGACCACCTCAAAGGCTTCTGGATATACCTTGCACGACGCACGAAGGGGTTATGCCGGCTTCGAGCACATACGTTCAGTGTTCAGGATGGCTCTTACTGCCTCTGGGACCCACGAGGTCATACGGGTACCAAGAGGTGATTCGTTTAGGGGTATTGTACAGTGCTTTCCTAACTATTCGATACAGAGTTCATGTTCCTTTACTTCTTGCCAGCCTTCTTAGCAGCCACACGCGCGCGGGTGATCTGCTTCTTCCAGCCGTAGCATTGGTTGCAGGCTTGGGGACAGTCAGCGACATCGACCACGGCAGCAAGAGGACGCGCACGTACAGGCAGAGCCGTGCTTCTTGCACTGGTAGGTGCCGTCCTTCGTGGTGCTGGAGGCAGGGGCTTCTAGTCCCTCACGGTTCATGGGGTCGAACTGGCACGCGCAACGTCAGCAGGTCTCACGAGTCAAGGGGAAGGGACTGCGCACCCCGAAGAACCCGTCATTCTCTTCGCGGAAGTCCACATCGCATTCCGTGCACTAATGCGCTCGTCAGCGACGACGAACACGACAATAGGGGAGACAACGATACTCACGACCTCCTTGAAGTGCTGCGCGCAGAAGATGGCGTCGTTGAGCTCGATGGACTTCTCGACGTCGGCCATGTTCAATTGACAATGCGAGGGGGACGACTTAAAAGGCGGGAGTAAACGCTGCGTTCAGGCCTAGGCGGATGACCAGGGTAGGAGACCAAGTGCGCTTGGGGGGCGGTCAAGCGACCCGCGCAGCTTATATAGGTGGGAGAATCGGCCTGTCTAGGTGTTTGCGGGTATTAGGTGCGGGGTAGCAGGCAGGGGAGGTCAGACGACCGTGGCTGGGGGAGCAGGTGGTCTGCGCGATTCAGTCACGGTGACGCGCGCGCGGGGATTCGCGCCCCAAGTCGGAGACCATGGTGGGCAAGTCCAGTCCGTGAGCGAGTTGTTGCGGAGGGCGTCGCGCGCTGAGATCCTCGGGGTGCCCCGCCTGAAGTTCCCCAGAGCGCGGGACTGGGCGGCGCGAGACATTGTCCAGACGCACAGGGCCCCGGCGCAAGTCGAACAACCAGGTGACCGTTCAAGAAAAGGAAGTACGTGGCGTTGCCGTGGGAAGTATAGTCACGTCACCGGTCACAGTTGCGCACACGTGCGCCCCGAATGTTGAACGCGTCCACCATTCAAGGCGCGACGCAGACGCGATTGCGGACTGAGATTCAACATACGCGAAAAGATCTCTGTTTCTCATCCTTGAATTGCTCTAGTTCCTCTCTCAGTGCCGGTACAGGGTCTCTCGAACTTACTCAGAGGCGCGACCGTTTCCTGCTTCTTCCGCTGCATTAAGGGCTTTCTTTTGTTCGCCTGTGATTGTGAGTCATTTGATTAGAAATAAACAGAAATATCTGATGAACTTACTCAGTGAAATAGAACCCCATAAAGCTATGGAAGACGGCCCCGCGGCACTGGCTTTGCCTTCGGAGATTTGGAACCAGATCTTCGACCTCGCATCTGACGAGGATGTCATCTTTCAGTATGGCCTTCCGACCGTTATGGCTGAGTCTGCATGGTTCAAGAACCCATTTGGGGAATGGACCCTTCGGTCACCGCAAGAGGCCATAAACTTGGTTCAACGAAGGGCCTACTTCACCAAAAAGGTATACTTCCTTATTGTTTGTTGCGATTGATACAGGGTATTAATGCTTCTTGATGGATATAGTCCATTAGGTCGACCTGTCGAGCATTCCGCCAGATAGGCGCCGAATTTATGTACCGCTGCCTCTTCTTCAACGACCCCGCTCGCCTCCAAAAGCTCAGTGATGCCCTGGACGCATCCGCCACCATCGCCACCACAAAGACAAAATCCATCGGTTGGTGGAGCCGCCGCCTTCACCTAACGCGCTACTACGCGAACACGAACCGCGGGCTCACCATGATGGACATGGAGCGCGCGCTCATCAACGTCATCAAGCACTGCCCGAACCTCGAGATCTTCATCATCGACTGGTCCCTCGGCGACACCTTCGGCCCCGTCGCAGACGCGCTGGCCACCTACGCCTGCCGCTCCCTCCGCACGGTACGCTGGATCGTACCAAGCAGCGAGATGCACAAGGTGATCTGGGCGCTGGACTGCCTGCCCAACATCATCGCCGCGCACATCGAGTTCGAGCCCCCGACGGACTCGGACTCGGACAACGTCGTCGTCCTGGGCTCCGCGTCGGACATCAACCTCACGCTCCCCTGCCTGCAGCAGCTCGTCGTGCGCGGCAACATCCAGGAGTTCCTCGAGCAGGCGACGGGGTGGACGCTGCCCAGCCTGCGCAGCCTCTCCATCGACTGCGGGAACAACCGCACCGACCAGCCGGACGTGGTGCAGTTCCTCACCCGCCACGGCGCGCGGCTGCTCTTCCTCGACCTGCAGTGCATCCCGCCGCTCGACATGCCGCGCATCCTGCACCTCGCGCCCGCGCTGAAGACGCTGTGCTTCAACGGGGACTGGCGCCTGCCCTATGAGCACGGGCTCGCGGACACGCCAACCAGCACGCTCGTCCTGCGCCCGCACGAGAATATCGAGACGGTCGGGCTGCATGGGCTCATGTACGCGTTCGGCGTCGGGTACGCGGCGGCGTACGCGAGCGTGGAGCCGCTGCGCGCGCACCTCGTGCGGAGGTCGAACGACATGAACGTTGCTGCACTCAACAAGCTATACTTCCCTCGCCTTCAGCGCGTGCGCGCGCTCAGCCGGTCCATGCTCATCGATCTCAACCGCGAGGATGGGCCGAGTGTGGAAGAGGGTGGCATCGAGCGCTGGGAGAAGTGGTACGGCACGCTCGAGCGCATCGGAGTGCGGCTCGAGGACTGCACGGGGCAGCTGTTGGGTACGCTGCCGCAAGACGAGGACGAGGCAGAAGACGAAGAAGAGAGCGAAGGGAGCTCGAGCGACGAGGAAGAGGAGATCAGCTGGGAGTACCAGGTACCGCCGATCGAGGAAGAGGACGAAGACGAAGAAGATGCACCAACTGGTGGCGTAGCCGAGCTGCGCAAGTTACTAGATGAGTGCCGGGCGATGGGTGAGACGCGCGAGCCGCCGATGTTTGCGGGAATCATGGCAGATTTCGCGGCCATGTATCCTGGCCTTCCGGCCGCCTCTCCAAGCGGTGGAGAGCAGGCTGCAACGGCCGCTAGCCCTGCTGCTGAAGGCGCGTCACCCGCTGTTGCTGCCGGGCCTGGAGTAGCGGCTGCAGCGCCGGCGTCAGCTCCATCTCAGTAGATGGTGCGGTTATGTGTATGCTTCCGAATTTACATCTCATGTACTCGATGCTCAAGTACAAGGTCCCATAGATACCACTGCACGTGCACTATTCGTACAGTCACCGACTCCCTTCCTCTGGTACAACGATATTACCTTCCATGACTTCGCATACGCTCCCGCCGAGTTGGATGCTTCCAATATCACCACCCTCAGTTATTTTGACGTTCACCTCAATCTCGCTGCGACGCCCCATCTCCACGCCCTGTGTAATGAGGATCTTCCAGCTAGTGTGCTCGTCAGTAGGTATTCAACCCCATATGGAGTTTCCTCTCACCTCCCAGGTCCCTTCTGCTTGCCCAGCCATCCGGCGAGAGTCGATGCCGCCGATCCAGTGGCTATCGAATCCATCAGACTACGATGCAGGGCAACGTTGACTGGACAGCGTACCAGGGTCCTCCAAGGGTCCAAGCATCATGCGCGTCCTGAACTTCGTCGTGTTCCCCTCCTCTGCCAAGCGCACGAAGGCGTACACGCCGACCAACCCCTCCCAATCCCCAAGCGCCCCATGCGCCGGCCGCACGCGCGTAGGGAACACACTCATCCTCGCCAGCGCATCCACCGACGCCAACTCCAGCAGCACAAACGTCATGCCCTTCACAATCGACGCCGTCGGGTAGATATCCACCTCCGCGTCGCTCCCCTGCGCCGTGCGCTGGACATAATCGTCCGCCGTCAGGCCGGGCTGGAGCTCAGCGAGCCGCGGGGTCTCAAGGTGCCCGTGGTCCATGAAGTCGACGGCGACGCCTACGCGCGTGCCGGTAAGGGTCCCGTTGGCGTCGAGGATGCGGGTGACGGGCATGTCGCCTGCGAGTGTGCGAAGCACGATGTCGCGGTCAGGGAAGCGGCGGGCGTTGTAATAGCCGCCGCCTACGGTCGGGTGGCCAGCGAAAGGTATCTCGCCACCATCCTCGATGTGGATGTTGATGGGTACGACGACAGCTAAAAGAATCCGGGGTGAGTACCGCAACCCAAAGGACGGAGTTTGCACGAGAAACGCAGCAGATCAAATGGTGGTAAATAGCACTTACCAGATCCGCCACCCCCTTCCACTGGTTCGTTCACAAAGATAGTTTCAGAGAGATTGAATTCGCGCGCAATCGCTGCCCTCTGTGCCTGCGAAAGGGGAGTGTCCGCTGGTACTCGGACAACACCGAGCTGGTTGCCGATAAAGGGGCGATCCGTGAAGACATCGAGAGTGCTGAAGGGTATCTTGCTGGCTGTCATCCTGATATGCTGTGGTCAAGGCGGCTGGTCCTAGCTGCGATGGGCGTCGAATCCAAAGGAGAGAATGGTGACTCAAGACGATGTTGAACTCATGACTCGCGCAGTGATTTCTCCCACGATGAAATGCTATAGCCAAGACCACAACGTCAAGCCGCGGTCATCAATACCAGTAGAGCGCCTAGAAGAGTCCACAAGTTCTCTCAAAGCCCAGCCTCATTGAAAAGATGCGCAACGAGTAATTTGGGCAGCCTGGCGGAGAGGAGAAAGAGAGGTGATTTGCGCTCTCGGCAGATGCCGATCGAGCGTCGATAGTGTCAAGCATGGACCCACACAACATTCCCGAGCCGTCGAAAAGAAAATATGGGAGGCAACACAATCTACAAAACGTATCGGAACTCCTTGTTCTCTTGGTCGGTCTTGTCCAACAAACCTGCTTTCGCGCCCTGGAAAGTCAAGTCCGTCGACCCGGTCACCTTCCCGTACTTCTGGTCTCGATGGACGTTGAAGCGCGCCATGTATATGCGCATGAAGACGCCGATGGCAAACTGCGCGCAGACTGAGGCAGAGTCTTAGCACGGTGTGGGCTCAAAGGGTCAAATGTCGACTTACACATGCACAAGATGATGGTGAGCGCTTTCGTGTATCGCGGCGCGTCGCTGTCAGGGAACATGAAGGGTCCTACAATGATTGCTTAGGGAATGAAAGCGCCTATGTGGAAGGAGGCCTACCTGAGATATTTCCCGCCGCGTTGCAGCACATCAAGATCGCGTAGACGACGGCGCGCTTGGTGTGACCCGCGAAGTTCTGGCCGAGGACAGTCAAGGTGAAGGGCCAGGTGACAGCGTAGCTGAAGGACCGGATCAGCGAAGCGAGGGCAGGTTGAAAGAATAGTGGCGCACCTGTTGATCAGCCAGTAGGCGACGACGCGACCCCACTTGCTGTAGTTGCCATCCTCAGTTGCGTATACAGTCGCGATACCTAGCATATTCGTGAGTAAAAGGTCTTGCATCCTCGCAAGCATCACCCACCGGCAATAGCTGGAATGAGAGGCAAGCTCAAGCCGAGCGTGCGCAGGTTGCCGTACTTGATCGAGAGAAGCCTGTGCGCGAAGGTGAACACCCTTCTCTACCGACAAGTGAGATGCGGACTTACGACCAGACCACCATACTCCCAGAAGAGACGATACTCTGCGGCATGCCCACCAGCAGCGTCTGGAACGTCGTGAAGCCAAAGCCTTTGATGACCAACTGATTAAAGCTCGTCAAACCACCATTCGGCACCATAGCGATGAAGCAGTAGATCCAGATAGTCCATGCCATCGGGTCCGTGAACGCATGCTTGATCTGGTAGTTTTGCCCTGCGCGATCATTCAGCCTCGAGAACCCTTGTGCGCCCTGCCCCAGAACCTACAGGTATGCCCCTTCGTCCCCGTCATATTCTCCGCCACACGCCGGACGGCAATGATCTTCTGCTCCTCAGTCAAGAACCTTGCCTTCGTCGGCACCTCCGGCATGAACATCCACCCGATGCCCGTGAGGATGGACAGCAGGCCGAGGACGAGGAAGATGTACGCCCAGGACTCGATCTTGGTGCCGGTGATGTGACCCACTGAAGAGTTAGCAGTCAGTCAGAGGAAGCAGGAGTCGAGAAGGAGGAAGGGCAACGCACATCCGTACGACGCGAGCGTGAAGACGATGTAGAACGAGCCCTGCATCGCGCCCCAGATGAGCGAGCGGAAGACCTGCTCCTTGCGCGTGTACCACACGGAGGTGTAGTTGACGAAGGTCGGGACGATGGGCGCCTCGGCGACACCTGGTCCGGACAATCAGCATAGTTCAAGCAACATACATATCGCGTGCGGCTTACCCAGAAGGAAGCGGACAGTGATGAGCGCGCCGTATGATCTGCAGCCAATATGGGCGATCATGAGGGAGCCCCAGCAGATGGTCGCGCAAGCGATGAGTTTCGCAGTCGGGAAGCGCGCGTTCAGCCAGGCCGCAGGATACTGTCCGCCCAGGTAGCCGCTGTAAGTCAAGGGTCAAGTTAGGTCGAGGACAAGTTAACGGAGCGGGCGCACAAGTCTAATTGGCCGTCAGCATCTACCTAGACGCGAAAGCGGTGCACTTACAGAATATCGAGCTCGCCCACGAGTAATCATCCCCCTTCAAGTTCAAGTCCTCCCGGAAGTTGAACAGAACCGCCCAACTCATGGCCGTCTTGTCCACATAGCAAAGACCGTACAGCACGCACACTGCCGCTCTGATCAGCATCTACCCTTTCCCCCTTCCCCCCCCCATCCATGAAGAATGAACGACGTACTCAACGGCAACAGCCTCCAATCCAGCATCCGCGCAATGCGCTTGCTCTCCTCCTCGTCCACGGGCACCGTGTCCGCCGTCGTCACATACGTCTGATACCCCTCGTCCGCGTGCGACAGGTCCGAGTGCTTCAGCTCATCGACGACGGGCGACGCTGGGTAGTCGAACTTTTCGTCGTTGGGCGTGGTTGACATCGTTTGAATCGTAGGCGGCGCCAAGATCGTTGGTGGTGTCGTGGTCGTGGTCGGGACTATCACGGGGATCGTCGAGCGTGCGCGATGCGACGAGGGCGCACCGCAGGCGCATGTCACCGCGCGCGACTTTTATAGAGGCTGCGATCCAGGTGACGCAGGTGGGCTAGCGCTTGATCTGCGCGTAGGCAACAACACCGACTGCTTCCAGAGATAAGGCGCGCGTCGATAGACCGAGTCGTATCGGGAGCGGGCCGCATGCTGAAGTCTTTGCGCGTCGAAGCAGAACTGCACGGGGAGTGGTCAATATGGGAATCTTGGAGGGCGCACCGCCAGCGGGGAGGAAGTGATGCTCACCGATCACAACCACGGGCGACCGACGACGTGCCCGACCCTCGTCCTGCGCCTCCGCTGCAGCGGGAGTTCGAACTTCGTCCGTGTGATGTATGTGATCCGACGATCCCGCTGATAAGGTTGGCCTGCCCCGCCCTGGACTGCAAGCTCAAGCCTCGTCCGCGCCCCAACCTGCGCCTGGCGGCGACATCCCGACAGTGTCCAGCGCTTATCGCGCGCCAATCCCGCCTGTCATTATCTAGCCACCCTGAGGACAGCACCCTGGAGTACACACACTCTCCAACAACCCTCACCATCTGAGCCTCGCAAACAGCAAGCCACCGCAATCACCACCCCCACCCTCACCATGCAACTCACCTACCCCTCCATCGACGAGGCGGAGTGCCTGCGCACACTCCAAGACATCGTCCGCATCAAGTCCTACTCGCAGACGCAGGGCGAGATCGACGTGACGAACCACGTCGCGAGCGTGATGGAGGAGATGGGCGTCGAGGGTGGGGTATACCCATTCGATGGAGGGGCGCGACAGAACGCGATCGGTCGGTGGAGGGGGAGGGGAGGGGGCAAGACCCTGCTGTTCAATGGGTGCGTGGTCGTGGATGACGTTGAGAAGAAGGAGGAAGGGCGAAGGTACAGCTGGCACCGAACATGCTGACGACCAGCCCACAGGCATATGGACACGAACCCGGTCGGCGAGGGGTGGACGGTCGACCCATGGGGCGGGATCGTGAAGGACGACAACTGCATATACGGCATTGGCGTCTCGAATATGAAGGCCGGATGCGCGGCGTACCTCTGCGCTGTGCGAACGCTTGTAAAGGCGGGATGGAAGTTGAAGGGGGATGTCATCCGTGCGTTCGCTGCGTCAGTGTACTGGATGTATGCGCCATACTGACTATAAGCGCCAGTAACCTTCGTCGTTGGCGAGCTGCAAGGAGGCTCAGGTACGGTTGCCGCGATCGAGCAAGGTCACTGCAACGCGGACTACTTCGTCAACTGCGAACCCAGCGACGTGCGCGCCATCACCATGCACGCCGAGAGCGAGATCTTCGAGATTGCGCTGACTGGCGTGACACGACAGTGAGTATATGCGTACTCGACCGCGCGTGCATGGCAAGCTCACCTTCGCTGTAGCATGAGCAAGCGAGAAGAAGCCACGGACGTCATCCTCGCCGCGTCCGACCTTGTTCCCCGTTTGACCGACCTCACATTCCCGAACGCGCCATCTCCGGTACACGCAAGTATCAACCGGTGTCATGTCGGCGTCATACGCGCTGGATTGGGAAAGGAGATGGCAGAATGGCGACCGCCTCAAGTTGCGGACTACGCTGTCATCAAGGGCGCCGCGTCCGTGTTCCCTTTCGATCGTCTTCGCAAGCTCATACGTCCACAGTCGCATAGCTCCTGGTCAGACTGCAGCAGACGTACGCGAAGCACTCACCACGGCATGCGACGCGACGGTCGCCAAGTTCGCCGAGCTCAAGTACGAGATCATCCCCGTCGAAGCGCATGACATGCCGTCTTTCGAAGTTGATCCCAATTCGCGCATCGTCCGGTCGCTCAACACCGCATACGCCGCTGTCCGGGGAGCCGCCCAGCCGACAGGGGCTATCAAGCCGATCTGCTTCTATGGGTCGGACGCGGGGCATTTGTACCGCAGGCTCGGGATGGAGGGCGTCGTTTGTGGACCCGGAGGGAAGTATAACACGATGCCTGTGAGTGAGAGCAGTCAAGAAGTTGTGTATTGAGCTGATTTTGCATTCTTCGCAGGATGAAAGGGTGGAATTGGAAGACTACTACGACTGCATCCGCATATTTGTGCGCCTAATTGTCGATATCTGTGGTGTCGATCAGGTGCCGCGTTGAGCGCGAAGGCAGTAAAGACGCACCATGTATTACAGTAAGATTCCTTCAGGGACCCCTACCCCAGCGCGCCATCATAATATATATCCTTCGGTCAAGATGGTGGTCAAGAGCAAGAATGGGAAATGGGTCGTGCATTGCGAACGCGTCTCGTCACGAATGTCACAGATTCGTCACGTCGCGTACTCACGCGTCACCCTCTTTCTTCTCTTCCCCTCCTCTAGCACCTCTGGGGCGCGATGCAAACAAAGCCTTCTCTCAGCATGAGCGTTGAGACCCAAAGGCGCGAATGTGACATTGAGCAAGATACCACGCTATAGACGGTCGACAACATCCAAGAACACTCCCGATTAGCGGAATTCCCTTATTGACTGATACATAACCTTCTGCATGGCCATCTCGTTGAACTCCTTCATGCTCAAGACCCCGGCCTTTCTCTCCAGTTCGTCAAATACGACCAGGAACTCCCTCGCAACGTCCTCGGATAACGCGGGTCTGCCACCCTGATTGTCTGGCTTCACACCTCCTGAATCAGCCTTTCCGTCTTCCATGAGCTCGCGCAAGAACGTCCGCGCGTCCCAAATTTCATTCGAAATCCCCTCCTGCAGCCGGTCTTCGCTCAAGAAACCATACGTCGGCACGCTGATGAGGATCTCTGGGTCAGCGTTGTACGCATCGGCGAACTCCTGGTCCGTGGGTGTGCGACCGTTGGACGTATCCACGCCAGGTATGTCTGCGGACCTCCGCGGCTTCCAGTACAGCACCAGGCCCCATGCGCCCTCGCCGCGGTACTTCACGGGCGCAGGCGTGCACCACACGCTGCGCGTCGCCCAGTCCTTGCACGCGCCCGCGGTGATGGCCGCCTCAAGTGCTGCGTCGCCTGCGCCAGTCTGCAGCTCGCTCCCCTTCCGGAGGCAGGCGCGGACGAAGTGCGTGATACCGCGCAGGAGGTTGTCGGGGGAGAGCATGGGGATGCTAACGGCGCCGACGCCGGGGAGGGCGGTACCAGCGGTGTGCGCCTCGAGCGTGAAGGCGGGACCGACGGAATCGTAGGGTTCTTGCGGCCAGTCGAGGAGCGCGGGGTGGACGAGCTCGGAGACGTGGTAGAAGAGGTCGGGAGCGTCCGACAGGAGCGAGAGCAGGCCGTCCGAAGAAACTGCCGTCCGAAAGAGGACAAGGCGGCGAATGGGACGGATGTGGATGAGCAGCTCTTGCAGACCGTCATCGTCCAGTGCGGCGTTTCCTGAGAGGTCCAGCACGTCGACAGGGCCGCTGCCAAGGTGCTTCACGAGCTGCGCGCCCGTGAGTTGCAGCCCGATGAGGTCAGACTGCACTCGAGTGAGAAGCGCATTCAATACTGGGATGGCTGCGTCGGGAAAGGGGGACAACCCGCGAAGGATGTCCAGAATGCGAGGTCTCTTGTCGCCTTGATCGAGGATGGGTGCGATACTATCGAGATCGCCCGCCTCCAAAGATTGCTTGACCGACGGGCCGAGTGTGAGGTCGGTGAGGGAGGGGATGGTTGGCGCCTCGATGCTCTCTTCGGGCGCATTCGAGTCAGCCGCACTCGCCTCCAGTGCTGGCGTCTTGGACCAAGCCTCCTCTAGGTGCCGCCCCTCAATCACCGGTACGTCGCTAACGAAGTCCGCCAATTTCTTGACGTACAACGAGTACTCGTCCAGCTCATCCTCGTTCTTCCCTTGAAGCCTCCCATAGACTCGGTCCTCCGCATCCTTCAGGTATCGCAGCGGAGTGTCGAACCCTATGGAGCACGCAGGATTCCCCGCCTCCGTCACATCGAACACGGTAGAGTCCAGGCTCGAGATACCTTGACGGGCAGAGCAGACCGCCCTATGCGAGCCCGAGATGGCGATGAAGTAGTCTCCCGGCTGAAAGCTCGAATGAACGGCAAGATTAAGCAGGAAGAGCGAGTAGGGGCATGGCCGCGCGGGGATGACGGGCTCCTCACTGCTGTGGGCGCCATACTTCCCGTCGATCGCGCGCAGCTCCTCTTGCACGATCTGCGCGTTGTCTGGGACGCGGAAGAGCTGAATGGCGCGGCGTGCGGCGGATACGGGCATCGAACCGTGGCACCACTGTGCGTAGAGGGCGCCTATGCAGCGATACGTGGCCTTGCCGCGGCCATGCGGTTTGATCTTTGCGATGAGGTAGAATACGTGCTGTGAGCCCATTGCTGGCAAGGCTGCTAGAGAGTGTGCGTCGCTCTCTGTTTTGTGGGAGGGTGGGAGTAGGAGCAGACCTTTAGTGGCCTTGCTATGTCCGCTCCATCGCCTGAGAAGATTGCAAGCCTGGGCCCGCCATTCAGTAGAGAATTCGCGAGCTCTAGCGTTGTTTTGTTCGCGGAATATCCAGTAGTCCAGGCCCTCAAGCGCCTCGCGCAGCTCCCCCCGCAAGACACCGCGCACCTCATCCAAGACGTCGGCGATCTCCTCTTCGGGACGCCCGTGAGCGGTGACCCCGCCGTGTGGACGGGCATCCGGCGCCTGGGATCCCAGCAGTACGTATGGCGACTGAGGAGAGTCGTCAGCTATCGCGCATCGCAGGGAATACCGCTCCGTGAGCTTCGCATCTACGCAACCCACAGGAACGTCGTCGATGTGTGGATTGGACACTCACAAACGGTTAAAACTCAGCACCTCTGGCGCCCCTGTAGATATCACCGAGAAGTACCCGTCTTCAAGAAATTCGTCGATCCAGTGGTCGCGCAGAGCATGCGCGATGTAGAGTCAGACTTACCGGATGACGGCGAGAAGTGGGCGTTGTCAGCGTCCTGCTGAACTGCATGAAGCATTGCCCGCATAGGATCGACGATACTAATCACTTTTAGGTGCGTCTTTGTACAACGTGGCCTCCCACTTACAGCTGATTTCATTGCCCAGGTCCATGTAGTATGCCTGAGCTGTGGGCCTCTTCGTAAATTACCATACAGAGTAAGCGCGCCATTTAGCCTGAGATCCGGTTGCATATCCGACGCGCGCCGGCATTCATCCTGACCATCTCGCCACTGAGGCTTGTTCGGAACCACAATGATTACCTACCGCTCTTAGTAACCCCTCGCGGTTCATCGACATCGCACCACGCGTGTACAGAACCCTATATAGGCTCGTCATACACTTATCCCTTCCCTCCATCTTCCCCGTCGTCCCACGAGGTCCCTTTTGCCCGACTCGCTATAAGTATAGGAGATGTCATCCTTTAGTCATCTTCTCAGACCGAGGGGCTTCGCTACGCTAGTACCCACCCGCAACTTCAAGCTTACTCAGGCATTCGATTCTTCCGCCACACATGTCATGGCGTTCGGTTATGGCGTGCCGTCACGGCGGTATATAAACAACGCGGTGTCATCTGCTCGCCCCAGCTCTCATTCCACTTCCACCATGGTCGGCCAGATTACCCTTTATACCGCCAAGGTACGTTTATTACCTTGAGTCCGCCAATCTGGACTGACAGTTCTCGAAAGATCTGCCCCTATGCACAGCGCGTGCGTGCATAACTTATCGCCTGACGAACACGATCAACTGACTCCCGCCTAGGCAGAAATTGCGCTCGCAGAGACGGGCTTGCCCTTCAGGCGGGTCGAGATCGACCTGAGGAACAAGCCTGACTGGTACCCGAACGTGAACCCCAGAGGCCAGGTGAGTGGCGCGCCCACCTCCTATCGTCCCGCACTCACGCAGTCTCCAGGTCCCCGCCATCACCTACGGTGGCCCGGAGCACCCGGTCGAGCAGCCCTCGCCCGAGTCCGAGAAGATTGCCGAGTCCCTCGTCCTCGTTGATTTCTTCAACGACCTCCACCCCGACCACCCGCTCCTCCCCAACGACCCCGTCCTCCGCGCGAAGGCGCGCTACTTTGTTGAGGCTGTCGGCAGCCGCCTCTCCGGTGCCTGGGCCGCCGCGGTGATGCGTGGCGAAGGATTCGAGAAGTTCTACGACGCAGTAGAATTCTTGCAATCGTTGCTCTCACCGAACGGCAAGTACGCGGTCGGCGACCAGTACACGATTGCGGACATTGCGGCCACGCCGTTCTTTGCGAGGGCGGAGCTCACATTTCGCAACGATATTGGCGTCTTCGCGAAAGGCGAGGGCCTCAAGGCGTGGAACGCTTTGCAGACGGAACCGAAGTTCGCGCGCTGGAGAGAGTACTATGCAAACTTGAAGGAGAGGGAGAGCTTCAAGAAGACCTTCGATGAGGTGAGTGTCGCTAACAGCCTCGCATGTATATCACTGACGGGTCGCTACCAGGAATACATCAAGAAGTCCTTCTCTGCTCGTATCGCGGACCTTCGCAAGTCGTAAATACCATAAGCATGATGTACTGAGTCGGAGTACAACATTGTACGATAGCCAGCCACATAACCTCTTCGTCAGTGGGGTTACGTTTGCGAGCGCGAGAGACGGAAGAGTCTCTTCCGATGAATTGGCAGACCGATACGCGACGCGTTCAGGATCTCGCACATTCCCAAGTCCAATCAATCACCGAAGTTCAACATGTATGGGCTCGTGTGGGTCCGCGTGACTGTGACTTGACTGAGAGCGCCACAAAGTCATGATCAGGCTTCCTAGCTTTCGACAATCATGGCTTGTCGATTGAGTTCTTGAATCGCAACCTAGAAAGCCCGCCCTTGACAAATCTGATACCGTGAGTTCGAGCCTTTATCATGCTCTCATACCACGTCGGCTCCGACAGGAGGGGCACCACTGGCTTCTCGTCCCATATAGCACGCATGTTACCAGTTCCCATCGGCAGGAACTGAAGAATCCCTCGAATCTGAGTAACTCTCGGGCTTCATTCCGACTGCCCCTTCTTCTCCGCCAGCGGTAGTCTCCCGCGGTAGCCAGCTGATGGTCTGCCTGGCTGACAGCTGATTGGACTGCTTACTCAGGCGATCCATATACTCACCCTCGACATCATAGCGAAGCGCTATGGCGTGTCCCCGAGGGGTATATAAGGGCTAGCATTGTCTACGATGAGATCACCAAGCTTCTCACGTCTATCATGGTCGGCCAGATTACCCTTTACACTGCGAAGGTACGTCAATCAAGTCTGCTCGTTGGAAGGCCGTATTGACTGCAGCCACAGATCTGCCCTTACGCGCATCGCGTACGTGGGCTTTATCGGAGATGGCCAGGGCGAGCGACTGACGGCTCTGCAGGCTGAAATCGCGCTTGCGGAGACAGGTCTTCCCTTCAGGAGAGTCGAGATCGACTTGAGGAACAAGCCCGAGTGGTACCCCAATGTCAACCCCAGAGGCCAAGTGCGTTATCAACTTACTCCATCCCTCGCCCTCGAAACTAACAGTCAATCGTAGGTCCCCGCCATCACCTACGGCGGCACCGAGCACCCTCCCGAAGCACCCTCTGCGGACGCGGTCATAATTGCCGAATCCCTAGTGCTCGTCGACTTCTTCAACGACCTCCATCCGGACCACCCCCTCCTCCCCACCGACCCCGTCCTTCGCGCCCGCGCACGCTTCTTCGTCGAATCCGTCAGCAGCCGGCTCGTCCCTGGCTGGGTTGCCGCCTATAGGCAGGGCGAGGGCTTCGAGAAGCTCTACGCTGGGCTCGAGTTCCTGCAGACGCTTCTGCCGGCTGGAAACAAGTATGTCGTCGGGGATCAGTTCACCATCGCGGATATCGCGATCGCGCCATTCTTTGCGAGGCTGGAGGTGGCGCTGAGAGATGATGTTGGGTCGTTTGCGGTGGGCGAGGGTCCGAAAGCGTGGAACGTCCTGCAGACGGAGCCGCGGTTTGCTCGCTACAGGGAATATTGGGCCAATCTAAAGGCGCGCGATAGCGTGAAGCAGACCTTCGACGAGGTGAGACGATATCATGTAACGGACTTCTTCACTTGCTAATATCTGCTGCAGGAGAATCTGAAGAAGGATTACGCTTCTCGATTCGGTGACCAGCGCAGGAAGGCATAACGGAGCGTTCGTGCCTATCTATGATCAGACCTAGATTAAATGTAACTGTATGGTGCTAAGTATCTTCGGTCGATATCACGACAAGTATTGGTGTGTCTTGAAAACGCTGCGAATTTTCTCCAAAGCTCGCCTCAACGACATGCACAAGCGCTTACATCGGGGGCGGGCCGGCGGCCCTGCGGACCTTCCGGGCCGAGAGTCCGGTCAAGGAATCCGTGACCGTATCCGTGACTACGTGACATTCTGACTTTGACATCGACGACGACGACCACAAGTTTTCTGAGACTTTTACGCGCGATCAACACGTCGCATATAGTGCTCCTTGCGCCAGCAAAGTCAAGCTCCTGTCTACAAGCCTTGCAGAGCTCTGTCTCGAGCCTTCACGACACTGTTGAACGCCGCCTCAACTTGATTGGCTTCTCGCCTCCTCCCTGACCATCTAAGCGCCTATCTACAACGAACATGCTGAGATATGTGCGATCTGGCGCGTCGCTAGCGATGGCGCATAAATCCTTCTGTGGCGTCCTCCTCATACTCGTCTGCTTTGGCCCTGTGTACAGCGCCGTCGCCGCGTTCATTTGCATAGCGTTTAAACTTGCTGAGTATCTACACTGGACAGGTGTGCATATTAGTCGAAGACTTTGTTAGCTTGTAGCTTACCGTCCTCCGCAGATCTCTTCTGGCATTACCTCCCCAAGGTTGCCTATTGGCTTCTCCCTAAGCGCGTGTTCAACTACTTCTGGCCGCCACTGCGGGCCGTTCCCGCCTACGTCGTATACGACCCCGTTACGCGCCAATACGTTCTCGTCGTGGTCGACAAGCCAGGTCCAGAGCACTTCGGGCCCAATGTCGGACATGCGCGCTTTGAGCGCGCCCCTCGCCCTCAAAGCTATAGAGACGGTGCACGGCCTTCGTACTACGAGGACGACGAAGAAGACTACGAGGAGGAGGAGCCGACGATTGTCTGTACCCGCTGCAAGCGGAAGAACCCCGACCAGCGCCGGAAGCCGTCATATTGCGGACAGTGCAGCGCTCCTTATTGCAGTGCGAAGGTACGTACACTGGGCTCACCTCAACTCTCCGCCTGGCTAAAAACCGGCTTTTTCTAGTGTCGGAAGGCCGACGCGCGCGTGCACAAGCGCAGATGCCGCGCTTGAGTCGCGCGCGCATGGCGACGCCCATCGACGGATTTCGCCTCTTCTTGTTCTATTTCTCGACAGATCTTGTTCTCTATCTTTGCTGCATCTGCTCCTCTTGCTCTCGTGTACTACCATCCCTCTCGTCCCACGTCTTTGGTCTCTTGTTACTTTTGCACCCGCGCCATTATAGATGATTTGCTTTGCTTCACGCCTCTTCCCCGACCCGCGTCCTGTATTCGGGCTCGCTCCGAGTATATCGTGCCTCGCCACGATATGCATCGGCATAGACGCCCGGTAGACGCGCCGCCGCGCAACGCTACAGTCTCGTTTCCATGTTCGTCCCTTCTACTCACATCACTCTTTTTGCTTTTGCCTCCAAAGAGCCAGACCGCCGGCAGAGGATACCGCACGTGGACAGCGGGGGCAGATATGGTGGGCGATCGAAGGTGAGACCTCGACGCGCTCCCTTTGAGTCACCCCCTTTCTCCCTGTTCCCCCCGACGCCTTTCTCGTCACGGCATTGAATAGCTGTTCCGCCCTCTCATGTACTGGATCGTCTCCATCGGCGGTGCGCTCAGCCTCGTTTACTGCAAATATGGCGCACAGTACAATGCACTGGAGGCGCTGAAAAGGCAAGTCGCGGACTACCTCGGTGCGGCACCCGCCATCTCTGGACCATAGCATCTCTCATCCCAAGCATCAGCCTTTCTCTCGCGCTTTGTGGAGAACATTGCGTGGTACTTCCTATCAGGGAGCGTGCACCGTTACATCTGGCCGCCTCACGACGTCGCCGTCATTGCTTACAGGAGCAGGGATAGCAGTCGACGTGGTTTCATTGTGCTCGGAAGAGTTGACGACGACGTGAACGTGGCTGTGATCGAAGTGGAAAGGGGTGGAGGTCGGCCTCAGTGTGCTAGATGCCCGCGAGAAGATCCGCAGAGCAGTGAGAGTCGCGAGTTCTGCTCTCGGTGCGGAGTGTGTTATTGCAGCCAAAAGGTGTGCCGTCTAGTGCTATGCTCAAAGAGACTGATACTAAAACTATCTACCTTTACCAGTGTCGCAAGGCTGATGCGCGTAAACATCGTCATACATGCCCTCCTGTTTGATAGCACCTCGCCGTACAGCAGGTCTCTGTACAGCATCCATGCTACCGCCTCTCAGCATCTCGGCGTACGTTACTCGACGCCCTCGTAGCACTCTACCACTTCACATTCCTTAATTTCGAGCATTACGAAGCGTGCATTGACTTAATCATTGACGACGCCTCATGTGCCTTTAAGATTTAAGCGCGCAGCATACCACAGAATCCCGTGTACTTTTTTCTCAGCAGCACACCCGCGCACCCGTGCTGTGTTGCTGTCCGTGAGCCAGTCATAGGCGCTTGTGGGTGCCTAGTCACGTGACCCAACCTGGCCAAGCCGGCAGTTGCCGATAGTTCCAGCTTGAACCCAGCCCCCATCGTACGCCGAGCGCATGGTCTACTCTACATGCCAGCCCGTGCTACGAGCTCCGACGCTCTAGCATCCTGCTACCTGTCTGGACACCTTGCGCTCTTCCGCTCGATGCACCCTGAACCCGATTGAATAAAAGGACCCTGCAAGCCGGCATTCTTGCTCTGCATACTCGCCGGCATCATTCTTTGAGCACTGAATAGGGGCAAACATTTGCTTCCATGTCTTGACGTCCATCTTGTACTCTCTCTCGACGACCTTTATTTCTGCCAATATTGTTGAGCGCGACCATTCTTGCCACCACCCGTCGCCAGCTTCCGTCTAACCCCGAACAGCCAAGTTACCATGGCTCATCCCACCAACACCCGTGACACCGAGTCTGAACTCGAGCCCGAGATCGAATGGGGCCCTCCGACGGCCTGGCTTCCTGACCCCCGCACGGGCAGGATGCGCGAGTATACGCACGCCGAAGTTTTTGCTGCGCTCCTTGCAGGGGATCCCGAGGAGGAACGGAGGGAAAGAGAGGAGGCCGAGTGGCTGGAGCGCGAGGACACCGCACGGAGGCAGCGTGAGGAGGCTCAGCGTAGGGAACGCGAGTTAGCCGAGCAGAGGGCGCGGGAGCAAGAGCAGCGGTCGAGCAGGAAGCGCGGGCACACGCACGCAGAGATGTTGGCTGCGCTTCTCGGCGACTCTGAGCGGGAGAAGAGGGAGCCCAAGCAGGGACCGTCTAACGGGCGCGATAATGCTCCGCGAGGGGACCGAAGCCAAGCCGAGTCGCGGACACGCGAGCGCGAGCAGCAGCCCAGCTCGACGCCGGGAGCGAGCAAGAGGCGCGGACGCACGCACGCGGACATGCTGGCTGCGCTCCTTGGTGACCCAGAGGAGGAACGAAGGGAGCGCGACCAGGCGCAGCGTTGGGACAGCAAGAGAGCCGAACGGAAGGCTCGCGAGCCTGCGAGAGAGGAAGAGCAGAGCGACGAGGAGGAAGACGACGACATCGGGCCGATCTCCTTCGCCGGTGGCCCTCTCCTAGAAGGGATGGGACTGCCGACTTTGGATGAGGCTATGGAGAAGCTGGAGTTGCGGGCGAAGAGGCAGGAGGAAAAGGATGCGGCGAAAAAGAATACGGAGGCGGCGAAGCAGAAGGCGGAGGCGGCGAAGCAAGAGGCGGAAGCCGCGAAGGAGGACGCAGCGAAGAAGGAAGGACCCCCGAAGAAAGCGACGACGGTGCACACCACGAGGGAGCACGAGGATATGGGGGAAGCGCGAAGGATGCCTGACTGTCGTTGCGCTCGGTGCGATCCTTGCGACTGTGACGATGTGCGTGCCCTCGAACATTAGTAATATCTCGTGTTTGACGCTTGCTCTCGTTCAGTGCCATTATGCGCATTACCCTACGTATCGTCGTAAAGGCCTAGAGGTATGGTAATCGCGATGATGTCTTGACTTTTTCCACCTGTACTTGTATGTCGCCTTTTTGCGATTGCTGATGGTATCGGAAGTGCTTGTCTGAACGGCACGCCGCGTCTTCTGTGCGCTCGAGCTTCAGATCAATCTTCGGGATTCCGTTCCTGAACAACCTCCTCTGGTCCAACGCATGTCCTATCGGTGAGACTCTCCCCTGTAATGCCTCCGCCTTCAGGCAATTTCCTGCGCATTCGAGAACGGGCGAAGGTTTTGCTTCCGATAAGCTTCACAGACACGCGGCCTGTCATATATAAGTTGCAGCGGGATCGACGCGAGCTTTCTTCCTCTCTTTCTCGAAGCCGACTTTCGTCCGATGGGTGCGTATTGGACTTATCATCGTATTCGATGTTCTGACGGCCTCGACAGCATCATACGCATCCACTCATCTACCGGAAGGACTGACCCTTCGCGACCCAAAGACGGGCGACTTCTGCCCCTACTCATATGCGGACCTTGTCGCCGAGTTCGCCCGTCCGCTGGACTACAGTCTCCTCGAAGAAGACATCAAGCCGACGATCATTGGCAAAAAGATCGTCGAGCTACGCGATCCAAGGACGGGCGATATGCGAGCGTACTCGTTCATCGAGCTCCACTACGAACTTCAGTGCCGCTACCAGATCGAGATGAAGCAGCAGGGGCGTTGGAAGTCAGACCAGGAAGTCACGGAAGAGGGTATGTTCAGTGCGACGGTTTGTCTACGGCTCTAGTACTAACGCATCTATAGCGGAGAACAGCTACTACTCGCCCGAGGCCTCGGCGCTCATGGACGCCGACAATGACAACTACAGCATCCTCACCGATCCCGAGGCGGAGTGCGTCAGACGCGTCGCGAATTTCTGGACTGCGGTCAGCATGATTCCCTACATGAGGGCACAGAGGGCAGCGGAGGAGAGAGTTGCGCGAGAGGGCGGGCATTTCAAGGACTACATCGCCATCGAACGCGAGCGCCAGGGTGTATGATTCCAGGATATGCAATATTTTTCAAAGCTCCTTCTCTCCGTCCGATTCTCTGGTTCTGAGGTGGGCTGACCATCTGAGGGGATCTCTTCGTTGTCGCGTCAAGCGGGCTGAAAACCGACTTGGGCGCCCTCATTGGCCTCTTGCACTGATCTGGTCCAGAGCTCCTTTTCGGCGACGCGTATGTCTCACTTCTGCATGGCCGAGCTCTTGGGACCCCGCCTGTCGAATAACCTCCTCCGACGCAACGCATGTCTCGTCGGCGAGAACTTCCACCGTTTTCCCTTATCTTCAGTCGCCTGCCCTCGCATTCGAGGGAATATGTTTTGGTTCCGTCTGCACCCTTATATGTAGCACGAGCGCAAGAGTCTACTTCCTTATCTCTTCTTCTCCCCGCCCCTCCACGCCAGGATGAACGCCTTCGGTACGCGGACATGCAGTGTCTCTGCTTGCTCGTCACTCACGATCCTTCAGAAGAATACTTACTTCGTCTGTTAGACGAGGATGGCGGCGTCCCGGCGCATCTCAACGCGGCGGCCCTCAAAGCTCTGGATGAGGCCCCCGTCCCCGACGCTCCAGGGACTGGTGGCAACGAGGCGCTGGAGAAGAAGTGGAGGGAGACCCATCCTCTCCTCCCGAACCCGAAGACTGGGGTTTTGGAGGAATATAGGCTGAAGGACGTTTTGAACGAGTTCGAGCGAACGCTGGACTATGCGCTCCTTGGTCCGGGATATCGCTGGCCCTCGCAAGGCATTTACAGAGGACGGATATCCCTATACCTTCGCGACCCAAGGACACAGAAGATACGCCCTTACACAGATGCCGAAATTGAGGACGAGTTTCGTCGCAGGAGGCTGATCGAGGTGGAGATTCAGAGGAGGACGCCGAAGAAAGTCGATCGTGCGTGTGCAGCCAGTCCCTCCTGTACGATCTCGCTAATCTCTGCACAGTACGTGCTTTCCTGGAATCAACCTATCAGAAAATTCACGCCAACGACCACGTCGACTCTGACGAGGAGTCCGGGAGCGAGGCCTCTGCGGAATCCTACGACTCGCACCCCGAGAAGAGCTGGACGACCAAGCAGTTGTTGAATATAGTCCGAACGGAGGTGCTTGAAGAATTGGATCGATTGTACCACGGCGATGGCAGTTATTCCGATCCTGCCTTCGAAGACATCGATATTCCTGCCGTCCTGGACGTGATTGAGGATGCCACCAATCGGGGCACAAAGAAGAGGTCGAAATGAGCAGTGCGAGGGTCTGTATATCACCGAATACCTGCAATGTAGCCTAAATGAATCTGTCAAACTATCCTTCGTTGTATAAAGTACTTCTGCTGTGTTGCACTCTACGATCCTTGCCTCTCACAGTGGATCTACCCCAGATTCGAACTTGCGGCGCGCCATACAGTGACGAAGATATCCCCGATAGGCAGCGCATGTGAACTTTCCGGCGGGCGCTTATTTCTAACGATCACTATCTTGACTTGCACCATGACCGCCTCGTTTGCGCAGGATATCCAGAGCACTGAGACTGCAACGCCTGAGACTTCCCCGGGGACCTCTCAGTTAGCCAACGTTCTCACTTCTCATGCGCGTGAGCTGAGATGACGGCAGGAACGCAGCCGTCGTCAGAGTGGCCGCGAAGAGCAAGGACGAGCCCGACTCGGACGAGGAGCCAGCAGAAGAGGAGACGGAGGCCATCAACGATGAGGAGCTAGATTTGCTGGAGGACTTCCCCGACGAGACATACGTGCGTGGCTCGCGTACCGCTGTGAAGCCCCCGCTGACGCGCGCGCCACACCGCCCCCAGGAACTCGAGCTCATCCACTCCCGCATCGCTAACCTCGCCCCCTTGCGCCTCCCGCGATTTGGGCCGTATTTGCAGAAGCTATGCCTGCGGCAGAACCAGATCGCGCACCTCGAACCGGACATCTTCCACCACCTCACGAATCTGGACGAGCTAGACTTCTACGACAACAAGATCAAGCACGTCGGCCGCGCGCTCGATAAGCTGGACAAGCTGACGTGCGTCGCGCGTTCCCCCTTCTGATATCGCGTGCTGACTCGCGTAGAGTACTTGACTTATCCTTCAACAACATCCGCACCATTCCCGACGCGCTGCAGACCCTCCCCTCCCTCAAGACCGTGTACTTCGTGCAGAATCGCATCTCTAAGATCTCAGGCTTGGAGAACCTCACGAATTTGACGAGCATCGAGCTCGGGGGGAATAAGATTCGCGTGCGTTTCCTATTCAGGCTCATGACGTCCGACTGATCGTTCGCCTGCAGAGAATCGAGAACCTCGAAGCCCTGGTGAACCTCGAGGAGCTATGGCTCGGGAAGAACAAGATCTCGCGGCTGGAGAACCTCGGCAGTCTGAAGAAGTTGCGCATTCTGTCCATCCAGTCGAACAGGATCACGAAGCTGGAAGGCCTGGAGGAGTTGGAAAGTCTGGAGGAACTGTACATCAGCCACAACGGCATCCAAAAGATTGAGGGTTTGGAGAAGAATGTGCGTGCCCTCCTACGCTTCATCTGTCTCCTGCCCTTCATGTGTCCCCTTCGCGCGCCGTCACGCACCGCAGCTCGTAACTGACAACCCGCGCAGACTAAGCTCACGACCCTCGACATCGGCAACAACTTCATCAAGGAGCTGGAGAACGTATCACACCTGACGTCGCTCGAGGAGCTCTGGGTGCGCCCTATCAACCTCAATATGTCGTGCACCGTACTGACCCGCACCACCTTAGATGAGCAACAACGAGATCCCGGACCTGCGCGGGCTCGAACCGCAGCTCAAGCACATCAAGACGCTCACCACGCTCTACCTCGAGGGAAACCCGTGCCAGAAGACGGACATGGCGAATTACAGGCGGAAGATCCAGCTCGCGCTTCCCCAGCTCAAGCAGATCGATGCGACGTTTACGAGGGCGGGGGCGTTGCCGTAAACGTTCGATGCATAACTTGCGACTATGGACATTGTAATGATTATGCTTGTCATCTCTCATATAGGCGTGCCACCTCAAGGGCTCGACGTTCCTTAGCAAAGTCGCGTACTCGACACGTGCTTCGTACCATCTCCATCTGGACGCGGGAGTGTCAGGGTTTGATTCCTCACCGGTGACTGAGAGGATGTCGCGCGTCCTAGCACAGCTCGTGAGTCTTTCTCCATCAATCCAAATCCCCCCATTGGCGTTATCTGATCTCAATGATGTACCGTGCATTTGGCTGTAGGCCATTAGTGATACTATCGCTATAAGAGGCCGCGGCTCGGGATTCTTACCAGCACCGACATCCCCGCCAACGTTATAAGGGGATGTAGGGACGGCGCACGGGAACGCTCACGATCTACTTTCTGATCCCATGGTCCTCGGCACGCGCACTCGGCTTTACTTCATAAGCTTTGCTGTGCAGACCTTGCTTCTGGGTATCTTCCTCTCCGCGACGTCCGTCTCGCTATATCTCACTTTCTACGGGCCTTCCCATCGAGCATTTAGGGACAAGTTTGTGCTCGCCGGAATCAGCGTCGTGATTGTTAGCGCGATGGCGGTAAGCCTCCTTGTGTCCTCGTATGCTTTCAACTCACGAGACGTTCGATGCCAGCATTGGGGGATCTCGCTCGCCGCTATGCACACCGCCCTCTTCACGCAGAGCGCGGAAGACTCCGATGGACTATACTCCATAAATTTGCACAATCCGTACTTGGAGGCGCAAATGTACCTCAACGACGTCTCGCTCGGTGTCACGGACGCTCTCTTTGTGAGTCAATTATCCTGCGTTGCTGTGCGCGACCATTCATCATTCAGATCTACCGACTATACGTCGTTTGGCAGGACCAACCTATCGTTGTTGCACCACCACTTCTTTCGCTCGTTGGAGCCATAGTTACGGGTGAGCGCCTCGCAAGCGGTTATTCTCGCCAGGCTTATGACCTCTCCCAGTGGCGGTACTCGCTAGGTCTTTCCACCAGGTAAGCTCTCAATTGGCGATACCGTCCGCCACATCAGACATTCCAGGCCGCAGGAGCATTGTCGCCCGATCTCGCGTCCAAAGCCACGACTGCAATTGTCCTCGCCATATCGTGAGCTGTGCTGTCTTTAGATGTGTCCATACTACCACGTCTCTTTTGCAGGATCAATGCATATTGTACAAGCATGATCACCTGGCGCATTTGGACCGCTGGAAAGATATCGAAGCACGTCGGAGGGGCTTCTTTCTCGGTGCGCGTTTTCAAACCAACATTTCATCCTTCATCTAGACGCATCAACAGACAAGCTTGGTGATACTTGTCGAAAGCGCTGGCGCTTACCTGTACGTCGCCGGCCTGCTTGGTCCATCCCTTTCGCGATGAACACACTGCTGACACCCCTTCCAGCGCGTACATGGTCGCCTTGCTAGTGCTATACACCGCACGGAAGCCTGCATTCTTCATCTTCATTGACTGCAACGTCGTGTTCTCGGCTCTAGCGTACATGCTCATCAACGTTCGCGTCGCGCTCGGTATAGCGCATCAGCAGGCGCCAACGCAATCAAGCGCGCTGCAATGGGCGGCTGCGAGTCAGCCAGCGGATGCCGTGGTAGCATTTCCTCCTGATCTGGACGAAGGCGCCGGCGACTCCACGGGCAAGGCACGGAATGCAGCAACGACGGGCGGAGTTCGCGACGCATAATCTACTTGCTGTACATCTGCTTCGTCATTTATGTCCAAACTCCAAGGTATGCTGATCATTGACCACAAACTCAACGCCTGTGGCTATTGGGCGGACACTGCAGTCTACCTTATTCCGGGAGCGACAACGTATGCTCCGAGACAAATTGTATCGAGGGCAAGAAGCTGCTCTGGTTCGCCATCATCGACTTGACTGTGAGATGTTGCTGTGTCGTGACCAAGAGGATAACAAGGGTCGGGTACGCTGTCTGACGCCAGAAGATCAGTTAGACACTGAAAGGAGTCATTGGCAAGAAGCTAGCATACCGCGAACAGGTGGAGCGTTCCACTAACGAGGATATTCGTGCTCCAGGTCATGCTTCCGACGCCGACCTCCAGGACGAAGATCGTGGCCTATGCCAGAAGTCAACGAGGACTCGGCCATGGGCGAGGCAGAGGCGCCTACCCATATAGCGCAGTACAAGATTCCAGATTCGAGCAGTAGCATGAGCAGGCCTCCAATCCGGCTTCCAAAGGTTACGGGCCCGAGTGCCATGGCTATATCGCGCCGATATGTCCTGAAGAAGGTGATCAGTACAGCACATTGGGAGGTGAGCAAAGTTGGTTCGCACCAGACTCGAATGCCGACCAGGGCGGTGGCCACCACATTCGTGAGAAGCATCGCGACGATCATGGGGGCATTGAGCGCCTTGTCTTCCAGCCACGATTTGAGGTCCACGACGAGATCAAAGGAGAGCCCGCCTATGAGACCGCGGATAAGATAAGTTGGCGACTCGGACGATGGAGGATGTGTGTGTGCTTGCCTAATGTGCAGAGCATGCAGGCGATAAGAGCGCCGCGGGTAAGCTTGCTTTCGGACCAGATTACCCAAGCTCTCCAGGCGACTAGCGCATCACCAAGGAGGTACTACAATCGAATGTGAATGAGCATAAAATCTGCACGCGCATGGTGGGAGCGTACGCTAATATGATAGCTTGCCTCGGAAAGAGTTGCTATAGCATCGAGGGCGGTCGTGGATTCATCGCCGTGCCCGCCACCGACACCAGGCATTTGAAGCCAGTAATTCGTGATAGAGCTGGCAGCCTGTATACTGGAGCAGAGAAAGACGGTGACGACAGAGACCGCTAAGATCCATATCCTGCCCTCCTTTCGACTTCACCAAAGGTTGGTAGACGTGGCGCATGAGCGATAAGGAACGTACGAAATGGCCACGGCGGCGCCGATGAAGAGTGCAACTTGTATGCCTGTTGACAAGTGAAGCCGTGAGCGCGCTTCCTCGAACAGTGCAATAAGCCACCCACCGTAGAGAGCGAGCGATAGGCTGACATCCGTGAGGCTGTACTTCAGCTCGTCGACGACGTAGGACGGCAGTCGCCGCGGCGTCACTGCCGGAGTCGACATCGCGAACGGCGCAGGAGGGAATGTGTGAGGCGACAGCATTATGAAGCTGAGTATGGCCTCGCGTATACTGTGTCAAGGCACCAAATGCTAGTGATGAGAGAGTATACGGCATATCACAGCCATGCGATAGCCTTCCTGATCATTGTGTGTGCGTAGGGCGCTCGAATCTCGGGTGCGGGACTCAGAACTGGGCGAAAGCGCTGCGGCCTATCCGGTCGGAGCGCCCGCTGAAGTCAAGCTCAATGCTTCCGAGACTGTTGCTTGAAACAATTCTAGCGTACATCTTCCCGTGCAGAGCTTCATGATGGAAGTTCGAGCCAAGGCGCAAACGCGACTCCGACCGGCGCCTTCCGAGATCTCCATGTGATCATCACGTGAATGGTGAACTTGATGGCGCGGATCCTATCTGGCAAGCTTTGTACTGAGGATCCTGACGTACTTGCTTTGCTCGTATTTTCAGAGTATTCGGGACAAACAAACACAACTGTGTCTCTCTCTTCCTAACACCGCCATGTCTGAGCCCATCACCGTCATCCCTCCCGCGCCCGGCAAGTGTCAAATCTGCGGGAAGCAAGCTGGGATACAACTATTGCGTTGCTCGACCTGCAAGAATAGGTTCTACTGCGTGCGTGGCTGTGATCGGAAATATCGACAAAAATTCCGACACTGACACCTTTTTCATGCGCATATATGCGCCTCCTTCGCACCGAACATTGACGAACGGCATCTCAGTCTAATACCTGTCAGTCCAAGGACTGGAAACGGGACCACAAGCTGCGCTGCTCGCTTCTTCCCGTACCGCTCGTGCCACTCCCCGTTCATCCCAGCGAGAACTTGACTTTCGAAGTCAAGCGTGCCACGATAGCGGTGGACTATATATATGAAATTTGGCAAGTAAGACTAGTGGCGCGCATGTCCTTAATCGACGTTCACATTGCTACAGTGCATTGATGAGAAGGTCGAGCCAGAGAAGAAGAACGACGCCAAGATGAGGGACGAAGCATACGTGTCGCTCATAGGTGCGTTCCCATCCAGTATAGCGCGAGCGAGCGTCGTTGACCAACCCCACGCAGCGCACTACCTACAGCCCCCCTTCGCCTGGTCAGGCACCTGGCAAGACCGCCTCATGAGGGACGGAACGTCTCTCCCAGAGATAACCCTCTTCGCTTTCCGCCGCCTCTTCTGGATCGACACCGTCTCGCGCCTTGACACGCCCGCGCAGCGCAAGGAGTGGCTCGACATGCTCAGCAACCCGGCGTTTACCGCGCACACCGTGGGCATCGTCCCAGAGAAGGCGCTCGCGCGGCCTGGCGAGCTGAGTCCGGGAGAGTACGCCGTGATCGAGCAAGTGGTAACCATGTCATCCTTGATACGGCAGATGCGGAGGGGGTCGATGGAACCGACGGAGGAGGATAGGCGGTGGCAGCGCTTGGCGTCGATCTGCAGGCAGGCGCAGGGACCGTGGGCGTTGGACTTCCTCTGATATCGGTCGGCGACTTTCTAGCGTCGTCGAATGTCATCGTAGGAACGCAGAAGCCACAGAAATGAGAGAGCGGCTACTCTTCCGTTGCGAGTCCATGACAGAAGTCGGAGCAGCGTTCGAGAAGGGGAGAAGAATTGTCTGTGCCCCCGTCTTTTGCAGGGATCCCCAAGTGAGTCGACTTTCGCAGTATACATCGCCTTGACGTGGTTTCCTGAGTATCATGGCCCTTGCCTACCGATGAGATCGTTGAAACCGCCTTCAAGGCCTTCTGAAAGATGTAGATCGATGCAATGAGGTGCGAAACAATGAGGCGACTGTCGAGGTACGAATAGAGTGGGTGGACGCCTCACTGATGTGATGCGGCGTGATCGTGATTTTCGAAGAGATGCATGTGTTTGGCGCGAGGCGGAGGCGCTCGTCGACTCCAACCTCCGTCTCCGCTGATCGTGATAATCCTAGGATTTTTTGTGGCACAAAGAGAGCCCCGCGTACAAAGAACGTGCCGCCGGCCGCATCGAGCGTCTAGTTCATCGCACGGAGCCCAGCGGTCGGAAAACAACGGCTGTAGAAGGGACGCCGCGCGGCAGTTATCGGATGCATCAGGACACATCGTTGCGGTGGCTGGACTGCGAGGTGATTCGGAGAAGCTGGGTTGCGCTGGTTCCTCGAGTCCCGGGATCGCAATTGAACACGCTGAGCGGGCGAGATGAGCGCGAAGGTCGGGGGAGATGCACCCGTGACCGACAGGGTCGGCAGTCGCATGTATCGATTCTAGTCAGGGTGCAGGGGATGCCATCTCGCCGTCAGAACAGTGATAGTCGTCCAGTTCTCGCGATAGACGCGGGACGCGCAGGGCGACGACGCCGTTGGGCATGGCACCATGTCTAGATGAGCCCATTTTGAACGGGAAAAATACCAAATCGGGCAAAAGGCTAACCAAAAGAAGTAAGTTGCGGCGTGGGAACATTGGGCGTTTCGGGCACTTTGGGGCGCATGTGTCGGGCGCGAGGCGCCGACCAATATAAAAAGGCGCTCGACGCTGTCTTCCTCGTCGCGCTTGCGTTTTCCCCCTCCTTTTCCTTCAAAACTACTACCGGGATGTCGTCGAAGCGTACGTTGACAATGATCACCAGCGATCAGCGCAGAAACTAATGACAAATGTACAGCGATCCGCGAGTTCGACGCGAAGCTTTTGCTGAGCTACTGGCTGCCCCGCGCGCCGGCGCCCACCAAGAGCTACCCCCCTCTCAGCGACGCATACACCCCGAACGCTTTCCCCGTCGCACAGGCTGCGCAGATCTCCTGGGATGAGCAGGCGGGCAAGATCGTTCCCGACAAGAGCGCACTGCCGGCATGGGCCCAGACCTCCAAGCTCGTCGCGAAGCCCGACATGCTCATCAAGCGCCGCGGAAAGGCGGGCCTCCTCTCCCTGAACAAGGGCATCGATGAGTCGATCCAGTGGATCAACGAGCGCGCGGGGAAGCCGTGCAAGGTGCGTCGCGTGTTTTCGCGCGATCCGAACATCGGAACATTGACGCGTCGTCCCCGCAGGTCGAGTCGACAACCGGCCTTCTCACCAACTTCATAATCGAACCCTTCCTCCCCCATCCCTCCGAGAACGAGTTCTACGTCTGCATCACGTCCGGGCGTGATGCGGATACCATCCTCTTCACCCACGAAGGTGGTGTGGATATTGGCGATGCGGACGCCAAGTCCCTCAAGCTCGACATCCCCGTCCTTGCGGTCGGCGAGTACGGCCAGCCGTTCCCCACTCGCGAGGAAATCCAGAAGACCCTCCTTCCTAACGTTGCCGCCGACAAGAAGGACGTCCTGGTAAGTGCATTTCTTCCGCATATATGCGCGTGGAATGAGGTGCTCCGGGGGTATGAGCGTATTTGAGGCGAAGAACGGGAGCTCCCAAAACATTCGAGCGACGTCGAAAGTGCTTGAATGCGCCTGCTCTCGAGCTCCCTCGCCTTTTGTGCACCAAGCAATCACCTCGCAGTAACTGACTCGCCTTCGCAGACGGACTTCGTCCTCCGCCTCTATGCCGTCTACGTCGACTTGCACTTCGCCTATCTCGAGATCAACCCTCTCGTCGTCCTCGACCCGAAGGAGCCAGGAGGCACCCCGACCGTGCACTTCCTCGACACTGCTGCGAAGCTCGATCAGACCGCCGAGTCCATCGTCGGTCAGAAGTGGGCGATCGCGCGTGACGAGAGCGTCATCCTCGGCCAGGAGTCCAAGCCTGTCGTAGGTGGCAAGGTTCAGGCGGACCGCGGCCCTCCTATGGTAGGTTGCAGTTTGGCTTCGCGCATATAAGTGGCTGACTTTGTTCCAGGTCTTCCCCGCGCCCTTCGGTCGTCAGCTGACGAAGGAGGAGGCATACATCCAGAAGCTTGACGCGAGCACGGGTGCCAGTCTGAAGCTCACCGTTCTCAATGCCGAGGGTCGCGTGTGGACGATGGTCGCTGGTGGTGGTGCCTCCGTGGTGTACTCCGACGCTATTGCCGCACACGGCTTCGCGCACGAGCTCGCGAACTACGGCGAGTACTCCGGCGCGCCGTCAGAGGGGCAGACGTACGAGTACGCGAAGACGATCCTGGACTTGATGACCCGCGGCACGCCGCGCGAGGACGGCAAGATCCTCATCATCGGTGGTGGTATCGCCAACTTCACGAACGTTGCCGCGACCTTCAAGGGTGAGTTTTGCTTCATCGGTATGCGGAACGTGGGGGAAGGGAGGTCGAGGGGGCTGTGGCAGGCGTGGAGAGCTCAGCCTTATATGCCAACGCGGCCGCGCGGGTTTCCGGCGGTGTCCCGCATGGAGGCTTTTTCTCTGATGCCCCGCCTATCGCGCGCCGCGCGGTGTGATCGACCCCTGTACCCGCTGATGCGCCTACGACGTGACCGCTGACATGCGCCCATAGGCATCATCCGCGCGCTCAAGGAGTTCAAGGCGCCGCTCATCGCGCACAAGGTCAAGATCTTCGTGCGTCGCGGTGGCCCGAACTATCAGGAGGGCCTCAAGGCCATGCGCCTCCTCGGCGAGAGCCTGGGCGTTCCCATCAAGGTAAGCGCTGCCTCGTTCATAGTTGAGTAATGAAGACAGGCGGCTAACGTACTGGCAGGTCTACGGCCCGGACACGCACATCACTGAGATCGTTCCCCTCGCCCTCGGTGTGACTTCTGGTCAGAAGTCGACGCTGCAGCCGGCGAAGAGCATCAGCGCGTCGACGCCGCCGAGCCCGCCGGCCATCGACGTCGACATGAACTCGGCGGAGAACTCGGCCAGCGTCGGCGAGGTCAAGTCGAGCGGCGAGCGCACGCAGGCGGGCGACAACATCGTCCACTTCGAGGGTGGCAAGGCGGGCACGCGCCCGTGGTACCGCCCCTTCGATGAGAAGACGCGGAGCTTCGTGTACGGTCTGCAGCCGCGTGCCATTCAGGGCATGCTCGACTTCGACTACAGCTGCGGTCGTGACACGCCCTCCGTCGCCGCGATGATCTACCCCTTCGGTGGCCACCACATCCAGAAGTTCTACTGGGGCACTAAGGAGACGCTTCTCCCTGTCTACACCAGCGTCGAGGAGGCTGTCAAGAAGGTAAGCGTCACCAACTCCGACCCCTGTCTAAACATTTACTAACCAGCTCACAGCACCCCGATGTCGACGTCGTCGTTAACTTCGCCTCGTCGCGTTCCGTCTACAGCTCGACGCTCGAGTGCTTCAAGTACGCCGACACGCTCAAGGCGATCGCGCTCATCGCTGAGGGTGTCCCTGAGCGCCACGCTCGCGAGATCCTCCACCTCGCCCGCCAGAAGGGTGTCCTCATCATCGGCCCCGCGACGGTCGGTGGCATCAAGCCTGGCTGCTTCCGTATCGGCAACTCTGGCGGTATGATGGACAACATCATCGCGTCCAAGCTCTACCGCCCGGGCTCCGTCGGCTACGTCTCCAAGTCCGGAGGCATGTCGAACGAGCTCAACAACATGCTCAGCTTATTCACGAACGGCACGTACGAGGGTATCGCCATCGGCGGTGACCGCTACCCGGGCTCGACGTTCATCGACCACCTGATGCGCTATGAGAAGGACGAGAACTGCAAGATGCTCGTGCTGCTCGGTGAGGTCGGTGGTGTCGAGGAGTACCGCGTCGTCGAGGCCGTCAAGCAGGGCAAGATCACCAAGCCCATCGTCGCCTGGGCCATTGGTACCTGCGCGAAGATGTTCACGACGGAGGTGCAATTCGGCCACGCCGGCTCCATGGCGAACTCGGAGCTCGAGACCGCCGACACGAAGAACCGCATTATGCGCGAGGCCGGCTTCCTCGTCCCCGACACCTTCGAGGAGCTCCCGCAGCTGCTCAAGTCGACGTACGAGACGCTCGTCAAGAAGGGCACGATCACGCCGAAGCCGGAGCGCGACCCGCCCGTCATCCCGATGGACTACAAGTGGGCGCAGGAGCTCGGGCTCATCCGCAAGCCCGCCGCGTTCATCTCGACCATCTCCGACGAGCGTGGGCAGGAGCTGCTGTACGCGGGCATGCGCATCTCGGATGTCTTCAAGGAGGACATCGGCGTCGGCGGTGTCGTCAGCTTGCTCTGGTTCAAGCGCCGCCTGCCGCCGTGGGCGACGAAGTTCATCGAGATGGTGCTGATGCTCACTGCCGACCACGGTCCCGCCGTCTCTGGTGCGATGAACACCATCGTCGCGTCGCGTGCTGGCAAGGACCTGATCTCGTCGTTGGCGTCTGGTCTCTTGACCATCGGTTCCCGCTTCGGTGGTGCGCTCGATGAGGCGGCGGCGATGTTCTCGAACGCGCGCGACACCGGTCTCACTCCGCGTGAGTTTGTCGACAACTCGAGGAAGGCGAACAAGCTGAGTGAGTATACAACCTCTTGAGAGCTCTTGACCCGATACTGATGAGCTGTAGTCTCGGGTATCGGCCACAAGATCAAGAGCGTCAACAACCCCGACTTGCGTGTCGAGCTCGTCAAGGAGTACGTCCGCAAGAACTTCCCCAGCCACTCCCTCCTCGACTACGCGCTCGCCGTCGAGAAGGTCACGACGTCGAAGAAGGACACTGTAAGTCTCTTCCGCCATCGCCCAAGATCTACCTCTGACAGTTCTCGTAGCTCATCCTCAACGTTGACGGCTGCATCGCGGTCTGCTTCGTCGACTTGCTGCGCGACTCCGGCGCCTTCACGCCCGAGGAGGCGGACGAGTACATCAAGATCGGCACCTTGAACGGCCTCTTCGTCCTCGGTCGCTCCATCGGCTTCATCGGCCACCATCTCGACCAGAAGCGCCTGCGTGCACCGCTCTACCGCCACCCCGCAGACGACATCTTCATCAACATGGCCGATGTCAGCCAGCCGCGCGTGCTGGGCAAGATGTCCTCGTAAGCGCGCGGCGATGTTCTCGCGCGCTGCAGCGATGTCTTCGCGGCGTCGTCGTTTCGGACTGGACTGCGTCCTTTCTTCCCTCTCATATTAGAGCTACCTCACGACATTTACTCCTGGCGTATAATCGACACACTACGTACGAATACTCATGTGAAAAGGATATTGTACCTGCTGTAACATAAAAATACATTAGAATGTTCTCTCGTCTGTCTGCGTGCCTTCTTCGGGCGCGGCGTGGGCTCGAAAGAAGAATGGGAGCTTCATGAAGCCGGAGACGACCTCCTGTGAGTCCACAAATGTATGTTACTGACAAGGCAGGCGAGTGGGACTACGGAGGGCAGGCGCTATGCTACAGTCCCCGAGCTCGTCGCGGAGTGGGTAGCAAAGTCCATGTGTACGCTGCCCCTTGCCCCGGGCGGCAGCGTTCCCACATCTTTCCCTCCGTCAGCTACAGTATTGCCCAACTCGAGATCCAGGATGGTTGCCTGCTGGGTCAGAGGCCCGCTGGCGAAGTTCATCCCGCTCGGTTCGGTGGGAACGCCCTGGTGCGCGATACCGAGGGCCACGCGCACATTGATGAACATATAGGCCAGGCCAGCGAATGCAGTGTTGCAGTCGACGCAGAGGAACAGGACGGGGCTGCCGGAGAGATAGATTATAAGCGTCACGACCACAAAGAGCCTGGGCGAGAATCGAGTGTGAGCAAACGAGAAGGATGAGTAGGAGTGGAGGACCGCACAGGTACAGGCCAGCGCTCTCGATGAAGATGATGAAGCTCTCCTGAGGGGCGCGTTAGCGGAGCGACGATGCGAGAAAAATATGGTTTGGGAAACATACAGAAAGACTCGGTCCCCCGTAGCGTGCGACGCAGCGCCCGGCTTTCCATATTCTCCAGGCGATCATGACTGGCAATGGGCATTAAGTTCAATCGGAAGAAGACATCGAATCGTCGTCCTTACCCGTGCAATACGTGTTCAAGCTTATAGCGAGGGCCATCGTAGCGACGAGACGAGCGCCGAGTGCGCTTCCAAAGATGCTGTCGCCTTCCTGCGCTCATGGGACTGTGAGCACACTTCGACACGTTTCCATGTTGTGTGCAAGCTCTTACCACAGTGTGGGTCAGCCATGCACTAACCGACGTCGCTGTGAGGACTCAGATGACAGTAGAGCAGCGGCTCGTGAAAGACTGACCGGTAGAGAATGATCCCGCCAGTAGGATCATTGGAGGAAGGACGACAATGGGTCGATCTCGCCAAACCATGTACAGTCGATGGATCTGCGTATGTCTCAAGCGTTAGGATGGATACCACTGAGCGCAAATTACCTACGAAGAGAAGATCTGCGAGACCGACAGCGATATCGAAGAGGTACGTCTTCGCGACGAACAGAGGATTGCGAAGGTTCATCAGATACGCCGTCGCCTCTTGATCACCAGCTCGGAATATCGCATTGAAGAGTTGGGCGAAGGATAAGGGCCAATGCTGCAGATGTGTTTGTCAGTGAGCATGATAGACGTTAGATACCGTGACGGAACTCACTTGGGCCGTACCGCAGACACACCGACTGTGATCAAGATGACCCCCGCTAGGCTGACCCAGTCTAATGCCATTCGCGTCTGATGCCGTCTGCGCAGCATGAGGTATACGAAGAGGAAAGACGTGCAGAAGAGGATTCCCTGCAGGAGCGTCTGTACGGCGAAGCTGACGAAGTAGATGCGGGCCAACTCATCGTTGGTCATGGAGAGAGTAAGCGCTCGAGCAAAGATGGAAGAAGACGTATCTCAGCGCCGCTCAGCTTTATGCATTATGCATGGGGTTGCAGGCGATATCGAAGTTCCTGATGTGGCATGTGTTGATGGGCTTGAGGAATATTCCTATGTTGTCGCACATGGCTGTGAAGATCAAGAGAGTCGTCGGACAAGCATAAATCAGGCAATACCGGTCAGACCTGCCAAGGCGCCACAACCAATGTGTAGCCCGCGATGCTGGCGAGATTGAGCACGTCGAAGCAGCGGAGGGCAGTGCCGGTGCTTCGATGAATGCTTGCGATTCAGGACGAAGCTCGTGAGGCGATGGAATATGCTGGTCTCACACGGCACGCTTTGTTCCTGGCGCATCGCCTGCTCTGAGCGGTACGGATAGGCGCCCGTCCTTCGTCGATCGGAGCGCCCATCCACCTTCTTCGAGTAACGAAGCAGCGATGGACAGTGCGGTCTTCGGTGCGGCTGATACATCCCTAGACATCTGAGTCGAACAACTAAGGGCGATACCATATCTGAGGCACCCGAGAGCAACCCGTGCGTCCACGTTCTTGAGAATACCGAGTTGAGCTCGAAATCGAACGTTCTGGCCATTTTGGGCGGAGAGAACAGAGCGAGCGGACGTAGGTTCATTCGATATTTCGCAATGGATGTCTGGAGCAAGCCAAAGCAGCATCTTCACCGGCCATGATGGCGGCGGGAGCCAAGAGGTGATTGTTGTTTGTGGCGTTCACACTGTCTTGTCGTATTTGGTTGCGAGATCAATAAACTACATTCGGCGATTGCCGGTGCTACGACACCGTCCCCGAACTTGTCGTCGAGCGTGAAGCAAAGTCCATGCGTACGCTGTCCTGGGGCCCGAACGGTGACGCCCCCACATCCTTCCCTCCATCAGCTGTCGTATCCCCCAATTCCAGATCCAGGATGGTTGCCTGCTGGGTTAGAGGCCCACTGGCGAAATTCATCCCGCTCGGTTCGGTGGGAACGCCCTGGTGCGCGATACCGAGGGCTACACGGACATTGATGAACATGTACGCCAGACCAGCGATAACGGTAGCGAGGTCAACCAGAGAGAAGATGACCGGACTGCCCACCAGGTACACGACCACGGCCGCGACGGAGAAGAGCCTGGGTGATGTTTGAATCAGTATTTCATTGTCAAAGACAAGAAGAAGAGGTTCGCGAGACAGACAGGTAGAAGCCGGCACTCTCGATGAAGATGACGAAGCTCTGCTGCATAGTGGTGTCAGAAGGAGGATTGGAAGCGATGCATTGTGGGCACGTACAGACAGGCTGGGGCCGCCATAACGAACAGCGCAGCGTCCCGCTCTCCAGATCCTCCAGGAGATCAGGACTTGTTATCGACGTCAACTTCGGATGCGAGCGAGTGGATAAATCTGCGAGCTCACTCGTGCAGTACATGTTGAGGCTGTATCGATGGTGAGCGGCGGGTAAGAAGAGACGATCACTGGCGACTCGCCACATAGTCAGGATCCCCGAGACGATGACCCGCGGACTGTACGCTATGTCGTAGATGTTCTTGTTATCCTGCAAGTGCGCCAATCATCAGAATCTGAGCTCGATCCAATGAGGTCAAATATTTACCGCCGCCTGAGCTAGCCACGTTATCGCCGATGTGGCTAGAGGGACTGAGAACGGCCGAACATTGCCCTCCAACCTGGACGTACCGATGGAGAAGTAGCTGGCGACTGCTAGAAGAGGAGGAAGGACGACACAGCGACGATCCTGCCAAACGACATATAGGCGATAGACCTGTGTAGAGTGAGAATGGGGCCTGGTATCAGCTAGGCTACTCACAAAAAGCAAGTCCGCGATCGCAGTAAAGGTGAAGTGAAGGTATATCTTCGTTAGGAATAGAGGGTTGCGGAGATCCGATAGATACATGGTCGGGCTTTGGTTTCCAGGGTGGAAGATTGCTCTGTAAAGCTGAGCAAATGATAGACCCCAATACTGCGCGTTGTGGTGAGTAACAGTGAAAGCCAGGGCTCTGCATGCTGAGCGGACGTACCGAGCTAGCGCCGCCGGTGATGAGAGCGGCACCCACCAAGCCAAATTTGTTCGAGACCAAGGGAGTTCGATATCGCCTGCAGAGCGTAGCGTATACGAAAAGAGAAGAGGTGCAAATGAGGATTCCTTGCAGGGCTGTTTGAACGACGAAGCTGACAAAGTATATCAAGAGTAGATGATCGGTGGCCATGCGCATCGAAGATGTCAGTGGAAGGCAGATGAAGGAGCGCAAGTCGGAAGGCGCGCTTCTCGGTGCACTTTATGCAACGGTTCGTACAGTTGGTGCTCTGACAAACATTGGCCATCTTCACGTTCCCGCACGCGGGATGATCTTGGGGAGAGTTATTCATTAAGAGGATCAGTATGTCGTAACAATCATCGCGTAGCTCGTGTGGTTCCATCGACTGGGTGCGTCGGAGCAGTGAAAGGCGATGTCGGAGCTTCGGCGGAGGCTTGCAATTCACAGGGTCTCGTGAGGCGGTGGAATGCTGCAGAGATGTTTTGGACGGCCTCACGCGGAGCACCTTGTTCTCGGACCATCGCCGCGCTACGGATAGGCGCCCGTTGAGGGCAAAGTCCAGCGTTTAGGCCACGTTCGGGAGAGCGAATAGAGCAGTCAATCGTAGATAGATCGCAAATCTTGCAGTGGGATCCGAAGAGGGCCAAAGCAGCTTTTTTACCAGCCGTCATGGCGGCAAGAGCCAGGAGGCGGTCACGGTTTGTGGCGTCGTGTGTCTCCCTGTTTGCCATCATCCCAAGGGTCAATAAGCCATAACAACCGGCATTTGCCGCTCTTCCGCAACCGTCATCCGGACGTCGACTGCCAGCATTGTGCGCTGAAGAGACTGCTGGACAGGCTAGATCCTTCTGCTCGTCAAGGAGCCCTGCCTTTTCTCGGGGCTCAACATGATCATAACGCTTCGACAAAAAGTTGGCGCCTCCTTCGTCTTCGTCTCGTACGCTCCCGAATGAACATCACTGGATAAAAGCGGCGTTTGCGACTCTGGGCTAAGGATCATCTTAGTGTGCAGGCCTTGACCGTAGCGCTGACTCGCATTGACTGGCGTCTCGACCGCCAACCTAAGGCGCGTGTGGACTTAAGATCCCGTATTTCGCTCACCTACGATGTGCGCCTTTATGTTCTCTCAGCGATTCTTCGATAACGACATACCCCGCCAGACGATCATATGAAGTCCAACAGCCACGGCCCCTTCGCCTGCCTACAAACGGTCGCCAAATCCGACCAACGCCCCTCTTCCTCCGTAAACTTGAAGCCCCCGCGCCGCGATACCCGCTCCAAGGTCAACACTGATATTATCTGCGCCACCACCTCGTAGTACTCCCCCGGACTCAGCTCGCCCGGCATCGCCAGCGCCTTCTCCGGGATGACGCGCATGAGGTGCTTCGCTCGCTCCGTGGTATGTAGGATGGTCCGCAGCTCGTCGTATTGCGTGGCAGTTTGAATGCGAGAGACCGTGCCGAGCCAGAGAAGGCGTCGGAAGGTGTGTAAGGTGAGCTCGTGAAGGGACGTCCCGTCCTTCATGAGGCGGTATTCCCAGATATCAGACCAGAAAATTCGGTGGGGAGGTTGTGCACTGTCAATGGGACCATCATTAGAAGGGGACTCTAGGTGAGGGAAATGGCGACGCACTCATGAGCATGGTAAACGACGCGTGCCGCGTCTTGGTGCGATTCTTCAGTTCGGGTTCGACCGTCTCGTCGATGAGCTGAGGGTGCGTCAATCTCCCGAACCTAGCGCATATATGCAGGCCTTCTCACCTGCCACGCATCTAGGATGTCCGCCAGTGCTACCCCCGCTCTTTTTACTTCCGAACTCAGGGCCGCGCTAGGAAGGAGGGGGACGGGCGCTAGTGGCACGGGAAGTAGCGAGCAGCACAGCTTGTGATCTTCCTTCCAGTCTCGCTTTTGACAGGCTGGCGACTGCGCGCGACGGCTCATTGGAGTACAGAAGGGCGTTGTACGGCGGTATCATTGATTTAACCATCGCAAGAAGTGGGTATATGCGCCCTCGAAAGGTCTCGGTGAGTCCTTCTGTTGCCATATGGTCAAAGTTGTATGCGCACGCAATAGAATCTGTATCTGCACGTTGAACACCGCAGAAGCTTTTCCCCGAATTGCGCATCGCAGACCTGGCATTTCCCGGGCGGAGGAGGGATGAGGGTGATGGGCTCGGGCATAAAAACGCGCGCTCCAGACATGGTCGTGGTAGGAAGAGAGGCGTACGTTGGCCATGTTTGTAGCAAAAGAAGCGCACGTCATGTTTGTCACAAATCAGTACAATACATTGGAAAGAAGCGCGTCAGATCCTCAGTACAAAGAGAACAAAACAAGATCCGCATCAAGTTCAACTTGCACGTGATGGTGGAAATGTCGGGAAGTGCCGGTTTGGTTGTTGTGGCGTCTCGCTTTTGTCCCGAACTATCATCTCGCCCAGCTGTCCTTCGACCTCCGCTTCGTACTGATACTCTCCGTCGAGCAGGGCGTTTGATTCACCTTTGGCTTCCTCGCGATCATGCCGCAGGAGCATCTTTAGGCGACGTAGTCGACCGGAGCAGCTTCCAGGCCTCAGTTCGAGGATGTACTGCAGGACGCGATCCCTGACTGGATGGACGCAGTTCATGACTGGAGGTAAGGCGACGAAATTGCGAAAAGCAGCGCGGCAGGATCGGTGGCGACGTCGGCATTGTCTACTCCGGGAGGTACTGTCAATGGTATCGGGCCCATAGCGTCGGCGCCATCGAAGAGCATCGACGACATCGCGCTGATAGCGTTGAACACATTGAGGTGATAGCGCGACGCGAGGGACAGCGTAGCAGCCCGAGATCAGCGGCTGAGTACATGCTCCGATGCGGATGGCAAGTATACGCTCTGATCTGCAGGGACTTCGACTAACCCTGCGTCAGGTACGGATGATAGACTACCAAAGTCGAGGATATTGGTGTAATAGCCGTAATGACGTGGGCTATCAGCTCGTCAAGAAAATCCTACTAAACTGTCAGAAATTTCTGATCGCCGGGCTTTGACCGCGAACCGTTGAACGTTCTGTGGGAAGGACCGGCAGTTGAACGTTGAACGGCCGATGTTTTGTGCGCGCTCGAACTCAGGTATACGCCTGCCTAACTCTTCGTCATGTCACATCCACCAGTGGCGCGAGGTTGGAGGGCGAGGAGGCGCCTCTATTGATACAGCCAAACAGGAATAATCTTCAGTTTCAAGACAATCCCCGCTGAACGACCTTTCGTGCACGACAATCGCCCGTAGCTTGCGTGCCTCACGCTTTCTCTGCCTGATCAGAGGTGTCTCCTCATACGATCTGCGATTCTGGCGGGACCGACATGTTAGACGTTTACGGCTTCGCACGCGTCAAGCTTTGGCGTCAGCCACGGCGATTAGGACTTCCGCGTGCAGCGAATTGCTAGCACGGCGCCGTTCTGGTGGTGTCTCTGGCTGCACGATGCCCTATAAGGACTGCCAAGCGGCACCAGCTTTCTCGCAACCAGGTGTACGACGCTGCTCTTCTCGCGACAAAGTGTACTGGTGCGATGTTCCCGCCCTCGTCAAGGGAGGTTGTGCCAGCGAACCTCATCGACGAGTTGAAGTACGTCGTGACTGACGTCGGCCTATGTTTTGCATTCTTTGGTGAGCAGTACGGTCTGCGGGCATTTCATACCAGGCTGATTCATTGTATGTCCAGGCGTCCAAATCGCACTCTTCATCGGCGCCGCCGTGGTACTTGCGCAAGTCTGCCTATCCTCCACCTAACGCATGCATGGCTGACCCAAGCTCTCAGCCGGAAGGAAGGCAAAGTTTCGATACTCGCCCTCTCCATTGTCGCCGTATTCATTTGCTCGAGTGTACAAGCGGCTGGCTCGCTTACCGACTGGTGGTTTCAAATCCTTGGAAAAGGCGGCGTGAGCGACGTTGACCACACCCTCACTGTCATCGAAGGTCTGGTAGACACAAGCTTTCACGTCAGCGTTAGTTATCAATGAGCTGCGTGATGTGAGACTCGGTACTCATTTACCACAGTACCTTCTTGGCGATGCCCTCGTCGTGTGGCGCGCGTGGGTTATATGGCCCGACAACTGCACTGCGCGTGGCTTGCTCGCTACGTGCATGGTCTTTACCGTAGGTGAGTGGATGCGCTTCGCGGACGCTTATCTTGCTGAACGCTCCATCAGCCGGCCTGTTCGCCGACCTCTACCTCGATTTTTCGGCCATCCTGGTTTCAAAGGCGCTAAATGCGCCGATGATCATCGCAACACTCTTAACAAATGCTGTGGCAACCGTGCTGTTTGGGATACGAGCTTGGTAAGGCCAACTACCATTCGCTCTCGACCGCCCACTTGAATATTGCAGGGAGTACCGACAGGGCATCGCGTCTGTTCTCGGGAGGAGCACCTTTGGAAGCCAGGTCGGACGCATACTCGTGCTTCTTCTCGAGTCCGGATTGTTTTATTGCGCTATATGGGTACGTGCTTCCGCACGCGTGTGCGGAGAGGATCCTGATTTCAACACACATACTAGGTTTGTATTTTTGCCCTGGACGTAGGTGTGGGTCCCGTCACGCTGGGCGCAAGCATCATCACCAGTAGAAAATTACATCAACTTGCGGTACGTCACATGCAGTCGTTGCTGCTTCCGTATCGCACTTGCTCACTATGTACCTCAAGACCGCGTACCCTACCTTTGTCATCCTCATCTTGACCTCGCAGCAATTCACGAAGAACACGACGATCAGCCTTCTGGCTTCAATGCAGTTTGAGTCCGGGCAGCAAAATTTCCGTACTACCGAGGCTCGGGAATCGATGTGAGTAGGATCAACTTCGTCGCAGCGTCGTCGTACTCAACGAAGTCCAGCAATATGAGCGCACTTCAAAGAGAGACGGTTCCAGTGCTCGACACGTGATGCGTGGAATACGACTCGGCGCGGCCGATCTCGCCCACGCGTGGCAATCCTTCCTCCGGCTCCCATTGTCTCTCGTTAGCCCAACGTGCAATGCAGGAGTCATCTCTCCCCACCGAAGCGCTACGCCTCGAACTTGCTGAGAGTACCAGTGACGATGATATGGACTTGTCGTCAGCTCTTCTTCATTGGTGCTACGACATGTCGCTTCGGCCCGCCTTGGCGAAAGCTTTGCAGCCGTGCACCCGATTACAGGTTAAGTAAGAACCCTTGTTTCTCATAAACGTGATTCACAAGGCTCTTCTGTCCTTGAGACACTTGTACACGCTGGCCGAAGTGAAGAGCGACGCACAGTGAACATGCAGATCTCAATGCCGACGCGAAACCCGCATTGATGAATGGCGCAGACGGCAAGACGCTCGCGGATTCACACCCTTGTGGGTTGGCGCGATGCGCCCCTCGTCGCGGTACGTCTTCTTCAACCTGATTATCGTCCCGCTTTCACTGTCACTTCGCACTGATGCCCATCCTGAGCAGGGCATCCTATCGACCTTCACCGTCCTCGCCATCATGGCGCAGGAGTATCTCTAGAAGACATGGTCTATAGGCGGCCCGAAAAGCTTCCCTGCCTCGATAGAGCTGATGGACAGTGAGAATGATGATGAGCACACGGAGGGCAGCGAAGAGGGGTTTGCGCCGGCGCGTTCATCGATGTCTGCTCAGGAAGATGGCGTCGGCGACTTTGAGATGATCCCGCAGGACGAAAGGTGAGTTACGACCTTCATGGTACACACCTAATCTGACGCCTGAGATTGTGCTCCTCCAGCATCAGCGTCGAAGCAAGCGATGTGCCAACCATGAGGCAGTGCTGCTCGTGCTACTAGCTCGTCCGCAGAATGCACATGAGCAGGGTTTGGTCTTGCGCCGCCAGACCATCCAAGAAGCAGGTCCCAACTTGAAGCTATGCACGTTCGACGCCAGACGGTATATACGTTCTGAGTCGCCAGCGTCTCACTTCGTCGGCTACGCGTACTCTGTCCACAGACACGTCCACTGCTCCAGCCACTCCTCGATGATCTACAGCCCCGTTGCCTCGTGCCGCACAACCTTCGCTCGTTGACCATCGCCACTCATTAATGATTCACGGCTTAACCGCATGACCAGTGGCCCGCTCATATAGAAGCCGTCCCTTCGCCACCACCGATGTGCTAACGTATCAATGGCCACGAGTGCCTTAGGGTTCCGCTTGAGCTACTTGCGATCAAGAATCCCGCGGCACAGGCGCGATACCAGGCTAAGTGTGGTAATCCGAAGCCATATAAGGACTGCTACTCCACAACGCCGTTACTGCCAACTCACCACGGAGTGTTGACCATGTCCTCGCCGCGAACAGAGCCTCTACCCGCCTTCTTTATTGACGAACTGAAGTATGTTCTAACCGACGTCTGCATTTGTTTCGCGTTATTCGGTGAGCTGCCCGCTCTCTACGCATTTTTCTCATACTGATAACGATCCTCCGCCAGGTATTCAGATCGCACTCTTCGTCGGCGCTGCCGTAGTACTCGCGTTAGTCAACTGATACGCCAACTCTCGCCTGCATGGCTGACGCGGCCTTCTAGCCGGAAGGAGAATCGAGCTTGGATCTTCGCCCTATCTATCGTCGCCGTATTCTTCTGCTCGAGCGCACAGGCAGTTGGCTCACTCACGGACTGGTGGTTTCAATTCCTTGGAGAAGGTGGCGCCAGCGATGTGGACTACACCCTCGGTGTAATTGAAGGTCTGATAGACACGAGCTTTCACATCAGCGTCAGTATTGAGCGAGCCGCCCACGACTGGTATTGATTAATTGCAGTATCTCGTCGGCGATGCCCTCGTGGTGTGGCGCGCGTGGGTACTATGGCCCCGCAGTTGGATCGCGCGGAGCCTCCTCGCGACGTGCATGGTCTTCACTGTAGGCAAGTGCACGCTTTTTGGGTCAGGCGTCCCGCTGAACTCGCCACCAGTCGGGCTCTCTGTCGATCTCTACATAGACTTCTCGGCCGTCGAGCTCTCAAAGGCGCTGAATGCGCCGATGATCATCGCAGTGCTACTCACGAACGCGCTGGCCACCATATTGGTTGGAATACGAGTTTGGTAAGGTCGCATGTCACGCTCGCCTTTCGCACCATTCATACAGTTCAATAGGGAGTACCGACGGAACATTGCGTCGGCTCTGGGGCAGAACACTTTCGGCCTCCAGGTCGGGCGTATACTTATGCTTCTGCTGGAGTCCGGCCTGTTCTACTGCGTCATATGGGTACGTGTCTGACAATGCGTATACGCAGAAGATTCTGACATTGGCGCACTCGCAAGGTGTGCATCTTCGCCCTGGATGTAGGTGTTGGTAATGTCGAGTTGGGCGCGAGCATCATCACTGGTAGAACACTGCATCAAGTTGCGGTAAGTCGCACGAAGCCTGCTCTACTTCTGACCCCTTGCTCATCCTTCTACCTTCAGACTGCGTACCCTACCTTCGTGATCCTCATCTTGATATCGCAGCAATGTATGACGAACTCGACGGTTAGCCACCAAATCAGCCTTCTACCTCCGATACAATTTAACTCTGGGCGCACCACCGATACTCAAGAAACTATGTGAGTAAGGCCTTGTCGTAGTGTGCTCGGGACTAATAAAGTCCAGCAATATGAGCGTACTCCAAAGGGAGACGGCCTTGGCGCAAGTGCACCTCGATACGTGATGCAGGGAATACGGCTCGGCGCCAGTCGATTTCGCCCGCGCGTGTCACTTTCACCGGCATTGTCTCTCATACGTGCGCGTTCGAGAGCCTCATCCTCCCACTGCCGAACCATGTCGATGTCGACTTGTTGCCGTATATGCCGCATCCGCGCCTCGACTGACTGTCTGATTATATCGCGCGTGGCACTTATAACCGCCATGTACTTTCCTCCTTGCATAGCGGTTTGAAAACGCAATCATCCTCGGACAGACCTTGCGCGAACACGAGTTGCAGTTGACGCATGGGTGAGAGCCTCGGGAGCGGTCGATTTAGCGAAAGTACGTATTACGCCGGCCTATATACAGAAGAGCACTAGCAGCAAGGGAATCAGGGCTCGAAGCCACCAGATATGAGGCCTTCATCTCTTCTCGAGATACCTTGCTAACTGTTCAAGAGTTGTAAAGCCGTGCGATTGCATCAAGCACTTTATGTCCTCTCGGCGCCGCTTCTCCATTAATTGGGCAGCCTCGTGAGGGCGGGTGCGCCATAGCTTGCAATCCAGCTTGTGCGCCTCCGCGTCGGCCTCCTGACACTGTCGAAAAATGGTAAGTATCCTGCCCCTATAGGACCGTGTTCGCTTACCTTCGCATCGCAGTAGCGCGCCACCCTGCACTTCGAGCATTGCGGGAGACGCGGCTCGCCAGGCAGCTCGAATGGCTTCGGAGCGCTGAAAGCAAAGTCCCTCGCGCACTTCAAGCACGTATGGGCAATCTCGGCGTCTCCCAGCAACACCTCTACCAAGCTATCGTGCTGCATTTCGGGGGTTGGGATCTCCCAGAGGACGCGCTGTGCGACAAGCTGCGCAAGCAACCCTTGGTTGGACGCGCGAGTTATCATGCAGAAGACTTGTCCCCCCGATATTGGGCTGGGCGAAGGAAAAGATGCGTCGAAGGTCATAGCGCTGAGTACCCTGAAGAGGGGCCGATGTCTGTTTGTAGGTTCTGCAAGCGCAAGCGCCCAGCCGGTGTAAGAGCAGCCGAGGTTAACGGGAACTCGACGGCCTTCGACGTTGACTGTGAAGGTGCGTATAGCATCGACCATGGTTTTTATCTTTCTCCTGAGTGGATGGAGGAGAAAAGGGAGGAGGCAAGGGGAAATGTCTAGAAAAGTGTTACATCCTGGACGGCGGAGCCAATTGTCAGCTTGTCACGTCACGTTCAAGGCACGTGATTCTTGCGTGACTGTTGTGTGTTATTGGTTGTCAACTTGAACACGTCGTGCCCGGTATTGCTCAACTTATTGCCAGTCTATCGTCCCTTCTATCCATCATCAACTCTTTTTCTTTTACAACTGGTTTTTAGGCCTCCGACACTGCTTCCCTCTCCAAAAGTCGGCAGGAGAGGGAAGAGGGAAAATACAGAACAGGTTACTCTGACAATGCCACCCATTGATGTATCTCTGTCCTGCAGTGATGAGCAAGGGGTGACAAAGCCAGGACAGCAAAGTCGAGGCCCGAACACGTGGCCCGCCCTCTCCTTTGACATGTAACGCCGTCACATCAGGTCGTCTGCGGTCCCTTCAGGAGCCTTTGACCACTATCCATCACCTTCGACTCAAGCAGCAGACAGACTAGATTCCTCGACGACATGCCTGGCCATTTCCGGCGATACCCTTGCTGTTCTTCCGCCGTTGTCCGACGAATGCGAGTGCTGCTACAAGAAGGCCAGCGGCAAGGCGTCCTTGCTGAGGTGTTCATCGTGCAAGGCGAAGCTCTACTGCGTATGTTCGGCATATTTTCTCTCGATACTTGCCCATCCCGGACATTTGACGGGTCCTCCTAATCGCCCAAGTGTCAGAAGAAGGACTGGAAAACGCATAAGAAGAATTGCTTGCCACTCACCCTGCCCCTCGTACCCACCGTTCCGGAGAGAAGCCCGCAGCTCGTCGCTGAAGTACGACGTGTTGCGAACCTTCTGAAAGACCTTCGAGATGCATGTACAGTAAGTACTCAACCTATGTCTTGATGTAGTCAGTCATTGACGCGACGCGTGCGTAGGCCATCGACAAAGACGACAAGCTGCCGCGCGAGGAGAAGGAGAATCGAAAAGCGGAATGTCCTGCCCTCGAAGAACTCTATCGTGCGCTGCAATCTCCGTTTCGATTATTTTGCTAACCATGATGTAGGCTACGAGGTCCCTGCGGCATTCGAATGGAAGACCAAGCAGCTTGACGAAGAAATGCCCCTCCAGCCAGTTGACGCGCCTCTTCTGGCTTGAGACTGTCGCCGGCATCTCCAGTGAGGAAAAACAAAGCGGGTGGATCAAAGTCATGAAGAACGCGACGTTCCCATCGGTCTTCCCTCTCATGGTGCCGGAGAAGGCGCTCGCTCGGCCAGGCGATTTGAGTCCGGGGGAATACAGGCGCCTGCTCAACACGGCTAACATGAAGTCTCTGGTGGATCGTGTATCAAAGGGACCCGAGAAGGGGTCCATGGAAGGTTGGGATGGAGCAAGCCGGGCCGAGGCCGAGGACGATATGTACGCGAAGCGATGACCACATCTAATTCATCTCTTGAGAAGTTCATAGATCGTGTAGAATGTATACTCATCAAGTGAAAAGTAGCAGGCACTGTCTGACGATAATGGGCCAACTTTATGCAAAATCTAGGGAGTGAATCCCCACGTCCGTTGGCGCCGAAAGGTTGTTGCGGGCTACAAGTCGGTCATCGCTATACTGAGCGAGCCGACGCTTATCTTCAGCTATAGAAGTGATGCAAAAGTTGGCTGGGAGAAAAATAAGTGACTTTCTCGACAGCAAGAAGCGAGGCGCTTGCGCACCTGTTCCGGGAAGCGGTTGGGATAGGCAGCGCGACCAGACAATGAAGTGAGAAAACAAGAGCTACGACTCGACCTGCATGGCGAGGGACGCTAGCAGTGTCTTTCGAATGTCGCTGATGGTCGAGGATACTCTGTGAGCGTTGAGAGGCGACAACCCTCAAGAATCATAAGCATTTGTACGTCATGTGCGGCGAGCGCTCAACAGCTCCTCGAGCGTCAATGGTAGAGAGCGGATCCGGAACTGTAATGTTGCAGGTCGCGACCGGCTGGCCGCGTCACGCGCAGGTGGCGAGGGTGGAGATCGTTAACGGTTGTCTGAATCAATCGACCACGAAGCTGCGCTGTCGCAGTAGGGCGATTTCATTCGTAAAGTTCGTACACTGGATCAGCTACTCGCGCGCGACTGCTTGTGGATTACCGCTAAGTGCAACCACCGCTTGGTGTAGGCCGAGTCCACGCCAGCGTCTCCGGCGTCCGCGGGGACCTCGGGAGCCAGCGGGAAGCTTCTGATGTTCGCCACCTGCGCGAGCATCTCGTACTCACCAGGGCTTAGGTCGCTCGGAAGGGCGAGCACCTTCTCCGGCACGATCTGCGGGAAGCTGGGTGGCATCTGCATGCTCTTCAGCTGCTCGAGCCAGTCCTCGCGCTCCTTGTCATCCTTGATGCCAGCGACGGTGTCGATCCAGAAGAGCCGTCTCAGTGAGTGCAGGACACGATCGAAGTTTGGGTGCTTGTCAAGGAGATTAGTCTTCCAGGCGAACTCGGCGGGGAGCTCGTAGCCTGCATGACCATTCAGATGAGCTGATCAAAGCACGATTGTAGCCATGCTTACGAATGAGATTTTTCGTCGCCGGATCTTTGAACTTGAGCTTGAGCCTCTCGATGTTGGGGAGGTCCTTCGTCTCCGCGTCGTCGTCGATCCTCTGGAGTAGGTGTCAACGATTCTACAGGAAGCTGAGTGGCTCATCGTCTCACTCACCTTCCAAGCATCAAAGACTTCCTTGAGCATATTTGCTGCGCGTTCTACCTCCGAGATCATCGCCGGGCTTTTTTCGGGAGCGTTGGGGACCAAAGGCACGGGCAGCGGCGAGCAGTTCATCTTGTGCTCCTTCCAGTCCTTTTTCTGGCACCTCGGTGACTGAGCATGGTCAGATATATGCTCCATAGCATACCTCGCAATAAAGCAGCACACACGCAGTAGAACTTGTTCTTGCACGCCGAACATCTCAACATCTGTGTTTGTCCCTCCTCCGCCTCCTCTCCACAGTACTCGCATTCGTCGTAAACAGGTGGTACCACGGTAATAGATTCAACCATATCGATCGCAGTGGATTAGCGCTGGGACAGGTAAGGAACGATGAACGCAGGACTCAAGAAGCGCTGCCAGTGACGTGCCAATCGACGCGCACGAGCGCCTCACGTGATGGCCACGCGCACAGTATGTTCGAGTTGCCGATCAGGAGGATAATCGTGCTCACGTCAACGAGTGCCTGCCAATGGTATAATACAATGCTGCAATTAAATACATGTCCTTGGTTCAGACTATTCACCTGACTCGCATACGCAAGCTCTTCATAGATGTCCGCAAAGGCCAGCTCCCGTCACCACAGGTTCACCTCGTCGTCAGAGTCGTCATCCAGCGAGAGCGGCGCCTGCTTCATCTGCTCCGCCAAGATAGCCTCAATCTCGTTCTTGTCGCCCCAGAATGATTCTTCATCGTCATCTTCAGCGGTCACAGGGGTTGCCATCGGCGCCACACGACGCGGCCGTGGCTGCGGCGACGAATCAGGCTCGTCGAGGTCGTCCAACTCTCGCAGAAAGGCAGACTTCGCCATCCTCGAGATGTTGATCGCCCGAGCGCTGATTGCCTTCCGGTGCGCGGGGAGAGCATCCGGCGTCTTGCCCGGCACCGTCGGGTTAATCGGAAGAGCGCGAAGCGGTTGGGCGAGTCGTGGGATGGAGGGGCGCTGAGCAGTCGGTAGCAGAGCCGCACTGCCTTTCGCAAGGGTGGTGTAGAACTCCTTGAAGGCGCCTGGCTCGTTCCACTCTGTGCCGTAAGGCACACGAATGGAGGCACTGGAGGACGATCCTTTGAGAGCCTTCGTGCGACCATGGCATTTTGCCACGAAGGGTACATTCATGGGTTGAGGCGCCGAATTACGGAGTGTCGCATCGAAAGTGATGTGCACTTTGACGTCGGGATTGTGCTTGAAATTCTGTACAGGCTACTGTCAGAAAATTACGAGGTTGAGAAATCAAGTTGCCGCACGAAAATAATGCCACGGCGCTCATTCGCCTGCTCCCACTGATCGTTGAGGTCCGGTGCAGTGGGCCATATTGTGTCGATGATGACGTCGCCTTCGCCTTCCCAGCGGATAGTCTTGGTGCGCGAGGACTGAGGCTCATCGGCGCCTCCATGCTTGGGGCCGTCGTCGCGTACTGGAGTGTAGGGATCCTGCGTCCCGGAGAGCTTGATGAACGTCTGCGCTCTGGTGAGGTCACCGGCGATGTCGGCGTCCTTGCAAATCTCAACGACGTGGTGGTGGTTCGAAAAGAGATCGCCGTCATAGACAGTGGCGTCGAAGACATAGATGACCAACGCGCGTATGTGCGTAATGGTGTAGTTGCGCGGGACGTAGATCATGCGTCGCACACGCTGATCGTCTACCGGGGCATCCGCACGTACGATGGTGAAGTTGAGAGGGAGATGCGAGAGTGCGACGTTTTTGAGCACAGGCGGGAGGTCCATCAGGCGGTGCCACTTGTTCTGTTGACCGAATGGGTTACGTGGAGAGTCGGTAGGGTCATGAGGGCGGCAGGAAGGGCCAGCCTGCAGGACGCGACTACGCGTACGACGCACAACCGGTGTATGTTTCTTGCTTTTTGTCGCCGCCGCGGGCTCAGTCGCGCGTACAGTGGCAGTATCGCGCTGGACGTAGACGGGGATGCGGGTCCTCGGAGGCGGCATAATGAAGCTTAGAGATGTGTTTGTGCGAGGTGGAGGTTCAAGACAAGAAGGTAAGCGCCTCGTGGTCGTCATCTGATGGGTTGGGTTTGGCTTTGTAGTGGCGGAGGATGCCGGCCCATTGTTCGATGGATGTGGCATCAAATCAGCTACGATATCTAATCAGCGTGAGTAGGGTCAGGGTGACGGGTTACACACCATGGGTAGGCTCTCATCGGAGAAGAAAGGCAACGGCATGCATAACTGAACAAAAGAAACAAAGCCACCATGACAGAGATGTAATCAATGCATTGACCACCGACAGCGAATACACTACCACGAGCCGATATTACATAGCTAACACTCGAAGCAGCGTAATTTAGTACACCAAGTAGAAAGGCCGGCCTGTACAAGACACGTATACTCAGCGTGATATAATAGTGTATGAACGAAAGCGACGTGTCAGGGAAAGCAAGTTAGTACAGATGGAAGACTAAGCCAGGTTAAGCAAACGGGGCGAAGTGAGCGCGCTGGCGGCGGTGGAAGCGCCGGCGCGCTGCTGGAGGAGCTGAAGCATCGGGCTTCTGGCAGATACCGGCGTCGATGCAGTCGCGCCACGCGGCGTACAAGAGCACGACGAAGTTGTTGCCCTCCGGGCTTCCCGCAGTGAAGGGCGCGGTGTCAGTCCAGCCCAGAGGATTCACGGCTGGAGTGACGGTGCCGTTGGTGGTGATGTGCGGCTGGCCAACGGCATCCTTGCCACCGAGCGTGGCGCGCACGCCTTCCGCCCAGGCGATGTACTCCGCGCCAAAGGCCTGCGGCTGCAGCACGGCCATGCGATAGGTAACGGCGGCGAGCAGCGACGAGCCACTGATCTCACCGAAGCCGTGCTCGGTGGTGGTGTCGTTGAGATAGTTGCGCAGGAGGCCGTCATCCTCGGGCATAGCCATGGCGCCGTCGACGATCTCCTTGATGAGGGTGGTCAGGGTGCTGACAGCCTCGTCTTTCCATGCGACCTTGTTGCCCAGATTCGACTTCAGGACGGTCGCGAGTACACGAGTCTGTAGTTGTCAAGTTAGTCGAGTCCTGCGAGGAGATATGTGATACATACCGCACCAGCGGCAGCCCATCCATTGCCAGTCGACCAAAGGCCGGGGTCAGCGCTCTGCGGACCAACGATGTGCGCCCAAACGGTCGTCGTAGTCGAGTTGGACTGCAGCACCTCACGGTAGTGAGAGCACTGGTCAACCGATTCACGCAGAAGCTTCTCATCCTGCCTGTCCGCGGCGTAGTAGGCAAGGAACGGCGGCGCCATGTACATGAAGCTAGACGAACGATCAGCAGAAGGCGACGCTGATCAGATTCAGTGCGTACTCAGCCCTGCGCGACGATCAGCAACGATGCAGTATGTATCGAGCAAGGTCACCACCCACCAGAGCTCCGCGACATCAGCGCGCTGGCTGATTGCGCCGTTCGGCCAGCGCGGACACTCGTCAACGAGGTAGGTCACTTCCTCGTCCGCCTTGAGAGACATCGGTATGTCGCCAGCCTTGCCCAAGAGCATTGCGTACACTCCAAGAGCAGCAGGATCGCCAGTGGCACCATCGCCGTCAGCGAAAGTGTTGGGTGCTTCGCCTAGGACAATCTTCTCCTTCGCTGCATGCTACTGAGTCAGAATTTATAGCACAATAATCGTCAGCTTACCATAGGCGAGAGCGGGCACATTTTTGGAGTCGAGAACGATGGCTGGGAAGGCATTCTCGCCGAAGATCGAGTACTCTTGAAGGTTATCAGAGAATGTTGTACGCTGCAAGCGAGATACGCACCAGGGTTGTGCAGCTCGAGAAGCGCCTCACACGCCGATCCATACTCCCAGGAGTGAGAGGGGGAGTGCCTTTGCCGTCGCTGCGACGGTCTCAATGTCGAAGCCAGGATTGTACGGGTACGGATTGAAGGCTGGGTCAGAGCCGCTGACCGACCCCGAATCCTCACTGGACCCCGCGTCGCCAGTGCCCAAGATGCTGTCAAGTTGCGCGGCAGCCAGGAGTGGGAGAGCCGCGACGAGAAAAGCCGAGGAAATCATCGTGAACGACAGAGACGGCGCTCAAAAGAATGGGAGACGCCGCGGGTTAGTTTGTGGGGGAACGAACGGACTGGGGAAACACGAAGGAATGAGAAGAGCAGAATCGGCATCGCACGCACATCTTTATATCTGCGAGACGCGCCCGCCCTGAGCTCCACAAACTTGCAGATCTGCACGGTCGTCGTGCGGTATCCAGGCGGGGTTCGGAGGGGCGCATTGTTCGGAACAATTGCACCGAGCCTATTCCCCCCATTCATCCGTCACCGAAACAGACATCCCGGGGTCCGCGCCAAGCCTTTTGAGATGGCGGGGGCGGGATGGAGGCGCGAGGCCTCGCCATCATTCGAGACAAGTGTCAATCGCGAAGGCGCCCGTCGAGGCAGCATGGGCGAGCCCGCGACATATCAGCTCGCCGAGATGAGCGGCGGTTTCTCCTCGTCCTCGCCAGCTCAGGCTGCCCCGTAGTTCCGAGGGAGGACTCGACGTCGAGATCGCCCTGCTGGTCTTGACTCAGCGAAGGCTCGAGGTCGGTGAACAGCGACATCGTCTCGCTCGCTACCATGGTCCTCGCGGCGGTTGTACGTCGCCCTTCCAGTTGTACGTCCACAATCGACAAGTTTTCATGAATGCGATCTGCGGTCGACGATCCATCATGAGAAGATTGTTGGGATGCGACGAGCGCTCTGATTCGCACCGGGTGACAAAGTCCGTTCGTATCACTGACCCACGTGCTACCGACGACACTCGCACGAAGCCATCGACTCTTGCGAAGGTCGTCAAAGGTCATGGGATAACAGCCGAAAGGGAAGCACGGTAGTCCTGACTCCACCTCTCCCGGTCAGCTTGACTCGCCCCTGCAAGTGTCCTCTCATCACCCACTTTCGCACCGCTTACCGCCTTCGACGACCATCGTCATGCTGACCGTGTAGCCACTGCGGACGGCAGTCTTGCCGCGGGGGACCACAACGTCCAGCCCGACTGAATCGAAGCTTGAAGGCTGCAGTAAATATCGATATCTGGCTTGAACTGGCCGCAGTGCTGGCGAATTGGGTCAGCTGTACATCACAGAAAGACGAACCTGACCTCAAAAGTTCGAAGATTGCGGGTCCCGCCTCCTCCCTTCATGCCAGAAGGAGGACTTTGCATCATCTCAAACCTATACTGCTTTCAAGTTCTTCCCTTGCGAGGCCTGACGGCATGTCGCAGACTCGTCCCTCTGCCCCACTTACGCGCCCCGAGGATAGTGAGCAGAACGTTGGCATCTTCAAACGATGCAGTGCGCTCGGATAGGATGAAGTGCCGACGAAGGCGCTCGATCAGGATCCTTCAAAGCGTCGTCGGCGGATCGTGCATGGCACAGGTTCTGCACCCTGATCTTGGTTATTCAGAGATGGGTCCGGCAGCTCATGGCGGAAGCGGTAATCAAAACAAGCGTCATGGTTAGAGCAGTATATTCCTCGTAAGCAGTGGTGGTAGATAGTATTATGCCCTGCAAACTGTATCAGCATAGGTTTCATCGGCATCGCATGCGTACTCACAGGTTAACGTTGCTCTCTATGCTAGGCGATACTTTTGCAATATGAGCATCGGAAGAAAGGAGTGGTGCGTTCCCGCCGCCGAGAGCATCGCGCGCGCGGCGAACGTCCTCGTGGAATGCCTCGGGAAGCACGCGAACGTCAGGGTCATCGAGTAGACGAGGTAGGAGGCGAGTATGGAACACTCGGTGTGCGACGGAGCCTCCCTGAAGGTGCGTCAACGTGACTGCGATTGTGGGGGAGGGATGGCACGCACGAATTGGTGGAATATGCCACCGAGGATGGCAGCGACGCAATCCCCTTGCACCTTGTACAAGCCGGAGGTCTTGACGAAGTTGACTGGCTCTCCTGGTATCCGTTCCCGGGGCACAGTCGGTTGCCAGAGCATATTGCGCCCCAGACCCCACTTGTTGCCGACGTGTTCGCCGAGGAGGTAGGTGTTCAGCGCCTTGTCGACGATGGCTTCCAAGTCATGGGAGGGGCGAAGGTTGGGGCTAGAGCTGAGGAAGAGCAGGAGGTACGCCTTCAGCACGCGCCGGCCTAGTACAGAAGTATGAGTGAATGATCAGAGAGCGAGGACAGCCGACGCACCCATAAAGGTGAAGCCAGCATTGTGTCCCGCGACCGCCTTGGGGTGACTCCCGTGCGTCATGATCCTCCGCGCAAGCTCAGGCGGGAACTTGAGCGGGGCGAAGAGACCATTGAGGTGTTCCTCGAACGACGACGCCTTCCGCTGGAGGAGAGTGCGCTGCTTCAACCGCGGCGCCTTCTGGTTCGCGTCAGGGGCCGTCTGCAGGTCCGCCACCTCGTCTCCATCGAGCTCCACGGTCTCCTTCGAGGCGCGCGCTCCCGATTCGTGCCGCCGCGGCGCTGTGCGCGCGAACGCTGCGCGCTGCGCAGGTTGTCCCTTCGTCTCCGGCTTCATCTGCAGCGCAGCATGCATGTGCCGCCTCCCTATACCGCCCCATTCAGACATGGGTTCAACGTCAACGAGCGCAGTATTACGGACCTGTAAGCGCCTTAGCGGGCGCGGCACACGACGGGCCGCCGAAGGCGCGGGGCGAGGCGCGAAGGGACGTGTTAAGGCATCTAAAGCTGTGCGACATGTCCGACGACGACAGGCAGCCTTGATACCTCGAGCTCGCTGCCGACGACGACGACGAAAGTGACTTTGCGAAGGAGGGAAAAAAGTCCGGAAAACGTCACGTGCAAGCGCGTCTCGACCTCCCACGTGCGTTGGCCGGGCCGGTGGCCGGTGGGCGCAGGTCGGCGCCACGTCCCTTTGATGAGATCTCACTGCGACCTGACTAGCTCGACTCTGCCAGATAGATCTATCTTCAACTCTCACGACAAGCCAAATGGCACGGCTAGACAGTGATAAATGATTTCCTCGAAGGCGCCTCCTCGTACGGCATCTCGAAGCGGCTCAATCTTCAAGACTTTTCTCAAGGCTTTCGCAGACGGCGCCCGGTAATGACTCGCCTCATTTGCGGGAGGAAGGCAATCGGGGTACTCACAGCATCGAGATCTCGTGCCTTCCGTAGTAATAGACGGACGGAGGGTGCAGTCATACAGATGTGCCTGCACGCGCGAACCCTGCTTGAAACCCCGCCATGCCCCCTTCTTCCCCATCTCCGCTGTGCGCACCCACTCACCGGTGCCGATATAAAGCACGTCACCGAACCTCCAGGATGCTCTCCCACTTCGCCCTCCGAACGCCTCGCCACACCCGCTCGAACCTCCTTAAACGCCCACCATGAGCAGCCGTGCGGTCTCCGTCAAGCTCGCCCCGACGCAAGGCAGCTTCCCCTTCGACACCAAAACGCTGTCTTTGACGCCGGACGCGCCGAGGATAACACTAGGCGTCCCGCCACCAAAGTCCCACGTCGCGCCCTCGCCGCGGAACGGACTCTTCGAACCCTTGCATGGCACGGTCCTCCCTCTCACCCTCGCTGTGACGCACGCCGAGCTATACTTGGAGAGCGGCAAGGTGCGCACCCCCTCCCCCTCTCTCACCATCACCGCTCTGACACCCCACCGCACCCTACGCAGATTCTCATCCGGGACCTCGACTCCCCCTTCGGCACCTTTGTCAACACTCAGCCTATACGCGCGCCGACGCCTCTCAAGCCGGGTGACGTTATCGTACGTCCGTTCAGCCAATCAGCGCGCGCTTCTACTGACCGACGCTTGCATAGACGCTCGGCAAGAGGATAAACAGGAACGCGAAGACGCCTCGGGACATAACCGACGACCAGCTACGCCCCGTCAGCTTACAAGTAACGGTGCTAAGCACGTAACTCCCCTACTCCCGCCGCATGTACAGCCTGCACCGCCCCTGCCAGGCTTGCCGAGCCTCCGCTTCCCCTCGCTGTAGCCACTGCTCCCCTCGCTGGGAACAGCGCCCGCTTGTCGGACTATCTGCATCACTCACCTACCTTGTCATCCCGTACTTGTCGCGCTTGTTGTTGTATACCACCTGGTCTCTGTAGCGGTCTTGTTTCGCTTTGAATCTACGCAGTCGCACTTCCCAGCCCTTTCACGCTGTTCTCCCAGCCCGCTCGCGAAGTCCTCATGTCCCTCACGCAATCCTCCCAACCCCATCCCACCTCTTGCGCGCCGAGTTTCCGGCGCCTATTGTCCCGCCACGCCCTATCGTGTGTGGTTCGGGCCACGCCCTCTCATGGTTCACGCCGCCCTATTGTCCTGCCGCGTCCACCGATTACCCATCGATGCATCTCGTCAGTTCGGGGTGGCCGTAATATCACTTCGATGAGGCCGCACTACGCGGAGGGCCCCTAGGTCCCTAACCTTCCATTGTGGGAAGAAGGCTTCGACGCACGGCATCTGCGCACCTTCTGAGCGCGCGCGTGCGCCTCGTTCGTACGAGCTGCGCTTCTCTCGCCCGAGCCCTTTGTTTTCTCCACGTGCTTTCTCAACTCCGTCCGCCTCGAGGCCGACCTTCAATTATGCCAGGCTTCGATGGCGGTCCCGATCTCGAGATCCCGGGACCGCCTGACCTGTGAGCTAAGCGCTGGGTGGGCAAGTCCGAGCGCAGAGAAGGACTTCTTCAAGTGCGGTGGGTATATCTCTAAGCGCGGTGACCATGACTTTAAGCGCTGAGGTGCCTTCGATGCGCCGCTGACCTTCAAGGTCAAGCGATACTGCGTCCGTGGCATGCGGCCTTGTTGTATACTGGCTCGCTAAAGTAGTTGTACCCTCGATACACGAGGCTTGGGATAGACAACCTCGGAAAGGCGAGAGTCTATAGCGGCAACTGGGCATGCGTCTGATTATCCCCCCGAAAACACTCTAGCACAATGGAAGAGGGCAGTATACGTATACTTACCCATGGTAGGCGAGCGTACAAGCTTCAAGAATCAACAGGGTGTGGAAGTCTAGGGAGGGGAAGGCAGGCGCTTCCTCTATACGCCGACAGAACACAAGATGACCACACCCACAATATTCAGGGTGACAACATCCGAGGCGCGTGTCAGCGAGCACGATGTCGAAGAACTCGAGAGTATCACCGGGTGAGAGCGACGAAGGTCCTGTGAGCCCAAGTAGACGCCGTACTGCGGAACTCGGGGAGAGCCTGGAGTCCTGTGAGCGCCCATAGCCCCCGGAGCGCCTGTCGTCCTGTGAGCTCCCGAGGTCCTGTGAGCACTAGGATATACTTTGAGCGCCGGGGATTTGCAAGTCCGCAGTCCAGACGTCGTGCGGACGCAGTGGCGAGGAAAAGAGGGCTCTGGGCCGGCGGTCTAGTTGGGAAGACACGTCACGAACACGTTGTGGGCGCCCACAAAGGAAGAGTCGGTGTCGTGGGATTTGGCGCGCATGCGTGCAGAAGAGCACCCTAAGTGAGCCGCGAGGCGCCTGCACCCTATCCTTGCCATGCGCGCTGAGAAGCGTGAGTTCTGAGGACAACACGAAGGCCGACGATACGCTCCGATGGGGTCCGTGTTTTCAGGTAAGGGAAGCGGAGCGCGGTTTCGAACATTCGTCTTGTACGTTCGAGATACGTTGGTCGATATACGCGCCAGTCAGGATTGCCGACGAGTTCATTATATGGTGACCAATGGACGAGCGTCGGGGTAGAGCCGACTTTGACAGCCAGTCGGCGCTGGTCGGCGTAAGTAGGGCTGGAGAAGCGAGGGGAGAGGAGTCAAAAGACAAGAAAGCGGGGTCGCTTATGTGTGCAATAGGCGCCGAAGGGATGCGGGCGGGCCTTGGCGCAGAGATCGGGGGCTATAGGTGTAGATGCGGCGTTGAGCTCGAGTGTGGACGAAATAGGAAGGTTTAAGGTTCGATTGCGAGGACATGCCGGGTATCGCGTCCATAGACGCTGGTTTTGCGCGAGCTAAGGTACAATCGAGGCAGCTGCCGCACTGCTGTATCCAGTGGCCTGCACTAACTTCGCCACTCTACTATACTCGCGGGGTAGTTTCGAATGGTTAGCTTGAGCCGTTGGCTTCAGAGAGCTGACCCATTCCGGAGGAGTTCAGAAATGTAGTCAATCGTTGAGCCCTCGACGCGGCAGGCTGAAGTTCAGGATACAGATAAAAGAGGTAAGATGCGACAGCCAGCTCAGAGCTGAGGTCCGGCTGAAGACGTAGGAGAAGGCGCAGGGGATGTTGACGGTCATGACCAAGCTCGGATGTCGCCGGAGATGTGACATCTTGTTGTGACAACGATGTCTCGTGCTTGCTTTTCTCCGTTTTGTGTCTTCCTCGAAAATGGCATCCACAGCCCTCCTCTGAGCTCTGAACTATGCGTTGTATCATCTAAGCACCGTCTTTCTCACTATTCTGAGTCGCTCTTGCCATAGGTCTCATTCCGCTACACTTTTACCGATTTTTCAGCAGCGCCTCACGCAGTTGGCATGTGACCAGTCCCCGAATCCCTCCCTCTCATTCACCGCAATTACGATGGACAACTCGAGCCTTTGTCTACGCTCATATACGTGTTCTATGGTCGCTGACCGCGTGTCAAGAGCTAATGGTCTTGTATTCCTGGGCCTTGCTGCTGCGCTCCGCCACAGTACGTCGACCCGGGATTCTTAAGGCGATGAAGGCGGAGTCTTGCCGTTGACGGGTGCTTCCATATAGCGCTATATTTTTCACTCAACTATAGAGCACTGGCAGGAGCATGTGCTCCGGCGAAGGCAATCCTGACGTCTTCGAGCTTCTCGGTCGAGCCGTTCTCCCAGGGGATCCGAATGTGACTGTTCCCACCCGCCACGTCCATGATCGTCGCACAAGCCAACATACTCGCTCAACGGGCTATGTACGTCTGATTGGAGGTAACTAATCGCCTCGGCTCGTGCTATATATCGAGGGAGCCGAAGCGAAAACAATTCCTTCGACCTTCAACAACAACCATATGTCTGTCATGGCCCGCGACATCGACACCCTTGCGACTACTGCGGCTGGCCAATACGAGCAGTAAGATCTTCTGGTATGAGCTCAAACTCACCTTGACGCCTCGCAGCTTCATACAGTTCTGCATCCAGTGGTCGAGCATAGGTGAGTCGTGCGTGTATCTCATGTTGCCGATCCCCATCTCATACCAGTCCTAGCGCTGCTCTACTACGACTACTCTCTTACCCTAGCGGACGAGCGAAAGCTGATCTGGAGTCAGACGCTGGGCGTAACAACGGTCCTCTACGTGCTATGCCGATACGCGCTCGCTGCAAACGTCTTATATTTGCTCGCCATTGCTCACCTAATTGACGAGGTGCGCGATGACCTCGACGGCCTTTTCTATACTCACCTCCTTTGACAGTATGCACCGCCCGATTCCCTCGCGGTCTGTGGTTCTCATTTTTTGCGTAGCTGCGATGCCGCGTACACTGGTATCTCGTCGCTGAGTGTCCTCGGAAGAGCAGCGGTTCTGAGTGCGTGCAAACTCTCTGCTCTGTCTTCTGTCTGACGAATTTCATCAGGTACCTGGGCAACACGAACGTGGGTCGTCTGGGACCGCAAACCAATCATCATCCTCTTCCTCGGTTCTCTCGTTGTCGGATGTACGGCTCTCGATTGCGTTGGTTGTCTTCTTCTACGCTCTCATTACCCCGCTGATATAGAACCCAGTACCACGCATCCGGAGTGCGTTGCACTGGGCCTGCAACTCATCTGGAGTATGTCTTCTTTTCAGGATCGCTTCAGGATGCTGATAGCTCGTCTAGAGGTACATATATTTCACGGCTTTGGCCCGCCCTCGCCATGCACCCTGACACCATTAGGTGACAAGGCCCTGTCCATCATGGTCGTAGTATTTGAGTTCATATCGACCGCTCTCATGGCGTTTCGCTGCTTTCCTGCCGTCCGCGAGCAGCGTCGTATGCGTGCAGCCGGCGCCTTCCAACGGCCCTTACTCGTAGCAGTCTTTCAGCAAGGTATATCAACACTCGCCGTCGCCCTTCTACCCGCTGACGGACAAGTAGGTCTCTTCTACTACTGGTGCGATCGCATTCGCGTGCCCATCTATGGATAAAGCTGCTGAGCTGTGCGCGCAGCGCCGTCTCGCTATTCACCGTCACCGCCCTCATTCTAAACTATGTAAGGCATACATCGTTCAATTGACCGTACTGATATTGACGGATCTTCAGGCCGCCCCCGTACGTGATCGCACCTTACACCCCACACCGCCAACCGGCTGACCATCCGCCAGAAAGGCTTTTTCCAGCGCCTACTCAATGCCTTCACCCTCCCGTAAGCCCGCACCTCATACTTGCTCGCAGCTGCTTCCCAGGCTCACGGCCGCCGCTCGTTCTCAGCATCTCAGGCCTGCTTACCGCCAGGTTCATACTGCACCTGCGGACCATCGCCGGGCAGGATGTGATCAAGTCGCATGTTGAGCCTGACGAGTCGGTGGTGATGTCGCGCATGGATTTCAATGATCAGAGTGCTACGCAGGCTTCATACGTATCGCAGTCGCGTACGTTTGGGGATGTAGAGGAGGGAGATGAGGCGGCGGCTGAGGGGGCAGCTGCGATGGGACGTAGTGAGGGTATGTGCTGAAGATTGCATCGTTCGAAACTCTCCATTGACACTCCACCAGATCGCCCACGTGCGGCCGCCATCCCGGCCTTAGAGGACAAGAAGGGCAAGGGAAAATCAGTATCGTCAATCCCGACGATTGTCTAATCCGAAAAATCCGCTCAAGCGCCTGTAATATCACTCTACCATCGCTTATTTTACGAATTCAAGATCCTTTGCCTGTCGAGGAGCGGGCCACACCGCCGACGCCGTACGTGGTGCGCGCATCACCGCGGAGCTTCTACATCGAGATTCCCTCCGCAACGTCTCGAAGCACGATCCCGGTACGTGGAGCGTGCCGATGCTGCCTCGATGACTCCACAGTAGCACGCTAGCAGGAAACCTTAAGCTTCCCTTATCGGGCCCAAGGCTCGCTCACGCGACGGCTCAGCTTACGCCCGGGCTATCTGATTACGCCCACGAGTTACGTCTCCTCGACGCGTTGGCGAACGATCATGAAGAGCTTCGACCTTGTGAGAACTTGGAGCTTCGCCGCTGCGCCAAGGTGATATGGCATGGGACTGCTGCAGGGAGCCCTTTGAATTGCTTGCTCTATAGACTGCCTCGCTAGGAGGTGCCCAGATATTCGTCGTGCGCCAAGCTCGTACTCTCAAGAACCGAGGCCGCCTCAATACATTTTCCATCATCACTCTTCTCTTCGGCGTCATGCTTGTAAGACTGATGGATGGATACCACCCGCTTCTCCCCAGAATTGCCGTGTACGCTGGATGTCAAGCCATGGAGGTAAAGTACGCGGCAAGCCGACATTCGTGGATTACTCTCAGAGCTTTAGACGGCAATTGATCCCGATTTGGCAATTTATGTCCGCTTTGCCACGCGACGCGACAATGTGGAGCGGAACAATCACGGTTGATGGACGGGGAGCTCGACGTGCCTCCAGCAGATGGAATTTGCAAAGTCGGTGCAAGGATCCGTGGGTAGGTTGCCTCTCCTCCCCAACGTCCATCTTGATCATACAAAGGCTAGCTCGCGGTCCTTTGGCATGGCTAATGGAGACCAAACGGTCGCGCAGGCTCATTACCAGCAGTGAGTGCCATGCTTCAGGCACTTGGCGCGTCGCGACGTGTACTGACGCGTCAAAGCTTCATACAGTACTGTATCCAGTGGTCAAGCATAAGTGAGGAGCTTCTCTTTCGCCTCGTCTCCGTCGACATCGTCGACCGTGATCGGAGGACCCTGAAAGCAACCCACTCACACTACGTGCAGCCCTCCTCTACTATGACTATACCCTCACCTTCGCGGACGAAAAGAAGCTCATTTGGGGGCGCAAACTTGGCTTGACAACGCTCCTCTACGTTCTGTGCCGATACGCGCTCGTTGCCAACGTCATATACCTGCTTGCTATCTCGCACAAGATTGAAGAGGTGCGCCACTTACTTGACCGCTCATCGAACATGAACTAACAGACATGGTTCGATCCCAGTACGCCCCTTCAGGTCCGGATGCATCCTTCTGCTCAAACCATCTTCCATAGCTGTGACGCTGCATACCGTGGAATCTCATCCCTCAGTGTTCTTGGACGAGCAGCTGTGCTCAGTGCGTCCACGTCCGCTCGCGCTATCCTCCTCTGACTCCCTTACAGCCACCTGGGCTACACGAACCTGGGTCGTCTGGAATCGCAATCCATTCATCGTCGTCTTCCTCGGCGCTCTCGTCGCAACCTGCACCGCTCTAGACTGCGTCCGTCTTTTCATTCAACCCCACCGCCACCACACTGACTCTCGGCTCAGTATCAGGCCTCCGGCGCACGCTGCACTGGCCCGGCCTCCCATCAAGAGTGGGTAATCCTCGACGCTATCGCACGCAGTACACTTCGCTGACGGACCTTACCCAGAGGTACGTACGCCCGCAACTGAACGCCAAGCGGGGCGCGGTCTTACGACCGATTAGCCGACAATGCGCTCTCGATCATGGTCGTGGTATTTGAGTTTCTGTCGACGCTGTTGACGATGGTGCAATGCGTTCCGGCGGTGCGTGAGCAGAGAAGGATAGGGACGTCGGGCGTATTTCAGCGAACCTTGATTGTCGCGATCTTTGAGCAAGGTCCGTGTCATCTGAATGAATGCCGAGGCCGTACTGACTCGCATTTCTCAGGCATAGCCTACTATTGGTGCGCTGGCAGTCTCCAGTCTTGGTCTTTTCTCATCGGCGGCGCAGCTTCGTGTCAGTCTTCACGGTCACGGCCTTGATCTTGAACTATGTGCGCTTCGAAAGATACCTCATCAGAGCCTTGCTGACCACGGTACCAGATCGCACCCGTAAGCGTCGCCTTGGAGCAGCTGTGTCTGATGTGGCCTGACCTTCAGTTCAGAAAGGCTTCCCCCAACGATTACTCAACGCCTTTACCCTCCCGTGAGCCCCCTCCTGTAGCCCAATCTTTCCGCTGTCGCAGCTGACCTGTTTTCCAGCATCTCCGGCATACTGACCGCTCGCTTTATCCTCCACCTGCGCACCATGGCAGGGCAAGATGTCATCATGTCCCAAGCCAGCACGGACGACTCGCTAGAGCTCTCGCGTATGACATTTCATGTACAAGATAATCCGACTGTGGCGGGTGAGCCGTACGACGTATCTCGGTCACCAAGTCGGTCGCCGTCCTTTGCACCTCCTTCGGATGTGGAGGACGATGGGATTGCGACGGAGCCTGTGGCTACGCCCCGAAGATTTGTTCAAGGTGAGTGCGCGCGTGTGAGCGGTTGTATCTGGTATTGACAGTTTCAAAGGAGATACCCTTCGCCCGCCACCAATCCTAGAATAGCGGGTCTCAGAAGAAAAGAAACTCGCAGGAGTCTGGAGGCGTTGTTTTGCTCTATTTATCTGTATTCTATGGGACTTGGAAGCGCCGGCTGTATGTACTTATCCGTTCCTGGGGTCTTTCTCTATGCTGAGGATCATGTCTTTTCTCTCCGCCATTCCAGTCGATCCGGTCTGCTACCTCAGCTTGACGACGAGCGCCATGAGACCACGGATGACAATTGCATGACGTTGGTGTCGATACCCCACCTGCTCGACTTCATAAAGGGCAGACGACCTTGCGACGCTCTTTCACTCACCGCACGATACAAACTATCACCATGTCGTCCTCGCACGTAAAAGACAAACACGGCGAGTCTATCCACGTTGGCGATACTGTCGTCTCCAAGGCGCGCGGCGGACGCCAATACGGAGAGGTCACCGACATCGTGGCGACGTAAGAGGAGGCGAAGGAAGCTGGCGCAAAGAACCCACCGAAGGTGCTGTACGAGGATCAGCATGGTGATTACCAACTATTGGCGCCCGCTTTGCGTCTGCGTCTGACAGGCTAACGTGCTTTCAGGCCGCAAGGTCTCGCATAATCCGGGTACAGTGGTGCATGGGGAGGATCCCACGAAGTGAGCGGGATATTTCCAGTGGAGTGCATCGTCGTTCGAGCTCAGGTGTAAGGCGAACATAGTGAGCCACCTTGCAGGGTCCTACGCAGTTCTCTAGATAGCCACGAACTTGCAGAGCTATTGATGTGAAATACCATCATTATTCAAACCGAAAGAGTGACCCATGTATCCATGAATGAGCTCTTCACTCAGCGCACACGACAAGGAAATTGTCAATAGGAATTCACAGAAAACAATGCTTGCCATTTCCGGAATACAATGGCTCGGCACAGCCACATATGCAATGAGCGCCACATTCATCCTTTGACCTGAACCAAGACGACCATGTCGTCGAGCACGGCATTCCAGACGTTCTCCATTGAGAACGATGTTCTCAGTGTCCCTCCACAAGACGCGATTTGGAAGTTCGACGCCGACGAGAACCGCAAGATCAACCGCGAAGCGCCATGGTCGAAAGAGTACGCGTCGCGCGCCTGAATATGGAGAAGGATCGCGCTCATGACCGATGTTCTTGCAGCCCGCACTACTTCAAGTTATGCAAGATCTCTGCTGTGGCGCTGATCAAGATGGTGCGTTGTGCGCTCAAATGGAGAACGGACGGGGAGCGCTAACCGAGGCGCGCGCAGGTCATCCACGCACGATCAGGCGTCCCGCACGAGATCATGGGCTTGATGCAGGGCAAGGTCATGGGCACGACGCTGGTGATCATGGACTCGTTTGCGCTACCCGTACAAGGGACAGAAACGCGTGTAAACGCTGCGAACGAGGCGAACGAGTACATGGTCGAGTACATCCAGGGCAGCGAGAAGGTGCGTGGCGGACCAGTCCTCAATGATATGATCACTGACATATGGCGTAGGCTCAAAGACAAGAGAACGCGATCGGCTGGTACCACTCGCATCCGGGGTACGGCTGCTGGCTGTCTGGCATCGACGTGAACACGCAGATGAACAACCAGAAGTTCCAGGACCCCTTTGTCGCCGTCGTGGTGCGTTACCCCTCATCAGCTGTTATGGCTATCCTGTCCAGCCGCTCATCCCGTCCACCCAGATTGACCCCAACCGTACCATCTCCGCCGGGAAGGTTGACATTGGCGCCTTCCGGACGTACCCAGAGAACTACACGCCACCAAACGCTGCCGCGTCCGAGTACCAGTCCATCCCCTTGAACAAGATCGAGGACTTTGGCGCGTACGCGAACCAGTACTACCAGATCGACGTCGAGATCTTCAAGAGCAGTCTCGACGATGAGCTGCTCGGTCTGCTCTGGAATAAGTACTGGGTGAACACGCTCAGTCAGAGTCCCTTGATATCGGTGCGTACGGTCGCACGAAATAGGGTGACCGGTGCTGACTGACGCTCGCGCAGAACAAAGCATACGCTGTCTCCCAACTCGCGGATCTGCACCAGAAGTTGTCGAAGGCGCAGACGGCAGTCGCGGGGACCCGCGCCATGGCCCCAGTCATCAAGGGCGCGGATCACAAGGTATGGTGGCTCAACCGCGTTCAGTGCTCGTATGCATACTCATCACCCCGCGCGCAGGGAAAGGAGAAGGAAGAAAAGAAGCGGGAGGACAACCAGCTGGCGAAGAGCGTGAAGGACAGCACGAAGATCGCCGTCGAGGCCCAACACGGCCTCATCTCGCAGATCATCAAGGACGTCGTATTCTCGATGCGCCCACGGCCCGGGACAGAGAACGCGCCGACAGCGGCGCCACTAGCGAGCGTCGTCGACACGAGCATGAATGTCGATGCCTGACTCTGTCGTGCGCCGCTGCCTGTCGTTGTAGCATACCCTCCTTGTATTCGCTGCTGTTGCTCTACACTGTACTAATAACACTCCCCACCGGATCGCTGAGACCTTAGAACTCGGGAAGCGAGATGGTATGTAGAGTGGGCTGAATCGTCGGCTGATGGGACGTACAGGTGGACGACGTTAGGCGCCGGTGAGTCACCGCTATCTTCGGCGCTCAAGTGTTACAGGGGCCAAGGCAGTGATGAGGATTCAGAGCGGTGCGCGCATCTCCCGAACGTGGTCTCTTCGCGATAAGCAGGAGAAATGAGCTCGTAGGATGAAATCGGCAGCCTGCTGGAGAAGTGACGAGGAAAAGTTGAGAAAAATTCTGCAGGATAATTAGGGAACAACCTCTCGTGATTTACTCCATTTGGTTTGCCGCGCTCACGGTCCGAGTGTGCCGGACCTTCTCCTCCTCGTCCCTCGCGTTCACGTCCGTTTTCGCTATTTTCTATGTTGAGCCTGCCACAGCATCAAGCACCCTGATTTTGGACTGATGAGGCACGGGAGAGGAAGATGGAGGGCGGAAGGGGGGATCACAGCATCTCCACATCAAACCCGGTGATACAAAACCCCCACGCGCCGGACTAAATACCGCGCCTCTCCTCCCTCTCCCCACGACGACCAGAGCGAGCGAGGTCCACTCCCTCTCGCTTTTGCGTGCTTGCAGTCCTCTTTACGCTTCTCTTCGTCTTTTCCCCCCGGTGTCAGCATGGCCGACGAGCAGCCTTCTGGACCGCTCTCTGACGAGGATGTCGAGTACCTGCAGAACACCATTATCCAGATCGGCTGCGAGTTTGTCTTCTATGGTGCGCATATTTGCTGTGTGTATACGATCTGCGTAGCTGATACCGCTCAGGCATCCACGCAACGCTCTTCATCATCGCCGCGTACCTCTTGATGTGCGTTTCCCTCCCCCGATCCGCTATGCGTCTCACTGACCGAATTTACAGTCCAAGAGGCTTCAAGACTATGAAGTATGCTGCTATGCTGTGTGCAACACTGGCGCTGTTCACTGCAGCCACGGGCGTCATGGTACTAGACATGAAAACGGCGGTGGCGAGTATGGAGTTACTTGGGTACGTCCCCGCGATATGCCTGCGTCTACATAGGCTCATGAGTGCTCTCTAGCTACGACCCACCTAACCTGGACGGGATGATCAAGCGTACGGTCGTCGCGGACAACTGGCTCTTCCGCCTGAACGTGCGTTACTTGCCCGCGATCCCCGCGCCCGCTCAACTCGGAGGCTGACATTCCCCCCAGTTCTTCCTCTCCGACGCCATTCTCGTGTGGCGCGCCTGGGTGCTCTGGCCGGGGCACAAGCAGATCCAGAATGTGCTGATGTGCTGCCTGGCGGTCACCGCTGCGGGGGTCATCGCCGACGGCACGCTCGTCACCGTGGACGCCGTGCGCGCCGCCGATCGCACCGGCGCCGTCTCCCTCATGATGACCGTCCCGCTCCTCGTCACCAACGTCGCTGCCACCGTCTTCGTCCTCCGCAAGCTCAAGGAGTCATGGGGCTCCGTACACGAGAAGCTGCAGGCGAAGTCGCTGTACATGCGCTGCGAGACGATCGCGCTGTTCGGCATCGAGAGCGGGCTCGTGTACTGCGGCATCTCGCTCGTCACGCTTGTCGCCGCTGTCATCGACGCGGGCATCTTCACGTCCATCTGGCTCGCGGTGTCGATCAGCTTGACCGGGCTCTACTCAACGTTCATCATCGTGCTCGTGCTGATGGACAAGCCGCCAGTGCAGAGGCACCTGCCGGCCGCTGCTGGGGGCAAGGGCGTGGCCCCGCCAGGGACGCGCTCGGTCACTTTCAACATGTCGGGCGGGCCTGGGGCGGCGCGTCCGCCGGTGGAGAAGCCCGCGGAGAAGAGCCGCAACACGGAGCACGGCGGGGACAGCATCCTCATCACCTCGCAGACCTTCCAAGAGGCGCGCTCGCGTGATGCGTCTGACAGCAACGTCTAAACCTGTGAGGGAATACCAGGGGAGGGAGTGGTGTCCAGTGCAGCGTCGGCTCCACTGCATGTCTTGTACTACTTTACGACTCGTATCTGTCTTGCTATGTCGCGCATCGTCTATCTATTGTACGGAGGATCTGTATATATATTCGCTGAACTACTGAAGAGCTGGAAACTGTATGTCTAGATGTCATGCTATCGGATGTGACGATGATCTTCATGCTCCGGCCTCGAGGCAGACTTTGCTGACTGCTCTTGTCTCCTACACCCACCACGGGCACCGTATATGGACCCCGAGGATGCTATCTGGGATGCACTGAACGACGACCGGCGCCGTGCTGCTCCCAACGATCATGAACGCCACGACCATAACACGAACGCTAACCGGAATACGAACCACAATGACTTCGCTGCCCTCCCCTTCGGCGGACCTCTCCTAGTCCCGCAGCCAGAAGAGGGAGAAGACCCGAATGAGCTTCTCGCGGCTGTCGCTCGAATGCACCTCGCCGATATCGAGGCCCTGCGCGAGGCGGGAGCAGGAGAAGATGCACTGCTTGCGCTCGATCTGTTTGGCGACGAGCTGAGGCGTGCCCTGGAGATGGTCGAGGACCGCGAGGTAGCGGCGCATGTGCAAGATGACAACGGCGCGAGGGGGAATGAGGATCGGCGGCAGGGAGAAGGAGGTCAGGAACGGCGGGACGAGCCTACTCAACCTCGCGCGGAGGGGCCGGAGCCCACCCTTGCAAGGTGTGTCCTCTACATCGCCCTCATTACGTTGCGCTGACAGAGACGATTCAGTCTGATACGTCGCATCCCTGGAGCGTGGGCACTTCCGCTTCCTCTCGGCGGTGGCGCGCAAGACCAACCGCATGAAGACAGACCAAGGCACGACGAAGGGGCTCCTCTAGGTAACGGAGCACATCCTCAGGAGCAGCAAAACGCCCCAGCAGGAGGTGCAGACCACCACGATCATGACCATGACCACGAACACGACGATCAGTACGACTACATTCCGTCCCGCAGGAATGCAGGCTGACTTGTACACAGGGTATGGAACCCAGGATGGCTTCTCAGTGCAGCCCGACAGTGGATGCTCGGGAATGGGACACCGCCTACAGACCACGGCGAGTGCGTATCTCAACTCCTCTCGACCGTCATACTTCTCTAACCTTTGTACTCAGTCCCGACATTCCTCCCGAATGCGTTGTCTGCCAAGATGTAATCGCTCCAGGCGAGCTCATCCGTGCACCCTGCGGCCACACCTACGATGTGCATTGCATGAATACAGTCTTCATGAACGCCGCTCGCGACGAAGCCCTCTTCCCCCCGCGTTGCTGCAAGACAACCATCCCCACCGACCTCGTCCGCGGCCGTATCCCCACCACCACCCTCGCCACATTCTCTGCTCGCGCCGCCGAGTTCGCCACCCCGAAGCGCTTGTACTGCGCCGCCCCCACTTGCAGTGCCTTCCTTGGCGCACGATACACCGGCTGGTTCTTTGCGAAAGCGATTCTCTGCCCTGGGTGCGGCGCGAAAACATGCAGCCGCTGCGCGCACAAGGTGGATCCTCACGAGCGACACCGCTGCAGCCCCGCCGAGGACGAGAACCAGATCGCGGCGGTTGCAGCGCAGGAAGAGTGGGCGCGCTGCCCGGACTGCGAGGCGTTCGTCGAATTGGTGATTGGGTGCAACCATATGACGTGCCGCTGTGGCGCGGAGTTCTGCTATGTGTGCAGCCGGCGGTGGAAGACGTGCGGGTGCCCGTGGTGGGACGAGGATCGGCTGCTGGAGGTGAGAGAGGAGAGGCATGAGCGGAGGAGGCGAAGAAGAAGAGAAAGGAGGGAGCGGGAGGCGCGCGAGCAGGCAGCGGCTGATGAGGACGAGGAAGACGTGGCAAATGAGCATGCTCAGGAAGTTGTAGACGTCGCGCCCGACCCAGAAGCACCGCAAGCGGCTGCGCATCCACCCCCTCCCGAGGATGCGCCTGGTCCGGACGCAGATGCTCTCCCACCTCCCGCTCCGTTTGTCGAGGAAGTCCCGGTACAACCACCAGCTGCTCCAGGGCCATTGATGCAGGCTTTGGTCGGTCCCCCACCAGGGGAAGGTGGTGCTGTCTTCATGCGTCCAAGTTTGCGAACTCGCCGTACCATGGATGCGGCTCTGCCAGAAGAGAACGCGGTTGCCGATGTCAAGCCTGTTCCTGCTCCTGCTTCAGAACCTGCTCCTCCACCAGAAGTAGCTGCCCCTCCTCCCCTGGAAGTTGCTCCTGCAGTCGCACCGTCTATTCCCGAGCCGCCTGCCGAGCCTCTTGTCGCTGCCCCGGTAACAGAAGTAGCTGCGCCTGAGGTGGAGATCATACTGCAGGAGTCGGAGGGCACTCGCGTACCTCCCGTAGAGGAGCTACAGGCTGCATCTGCCAAGGTATCTCGACGAAAATCCAAAGGCTCAATGAGGCGAATCCCCGTCGAGCCCGCTATTTCAGCCCCGAAGCCCGGGGATTCAGCACCGGTAGAGGAAACGACCGCAGCAGAAAGTCATGCGCCAAGCTTGCGGCAGTCGAGGAATGAGGAACCGATACTGGTCCCTGCACCTGCATCACAGGAGCTCCCTATCTCGGGCTTAGCTTCAGAGGAGCCGCTACGTGCAGAAGATGCTGCTTCTCAACCCACGCGTAGACACCGCTCTCACTCGCATGGACACCGATCCTCCCATCACGCCAGTCGCAGCGGCTCGCGCGCGACCCGCGTATACCATTTCGTTCCTCCAGAGGCGCAGGAAGTCGATAATGGGGCTGACGCTGCGCTGGAGGTCGTAGAGGCGGATACAAATGTCGCAGGTCCTGACATACCTCCGAACGACGATACCGACGAGGAGCAACTGGATCCCGCGCAAGAAGCTCATATGCGCCAGGTATTGAAGGATATCCTGCCGCAACCTGGATCTTCGCGGAATCGTAGGCTCTCGCAGGCGCCGGTACCGCCTTCTCCAAGCCCTGCGCCGCCAGAGCTGCCGCGGGAGAAGCCTCCTACCGCATCCGAAGTGTTCTATACGCCGCCGGTGCATTCGGATGACCTTCGCGCACCTGCTGCATCTACATCGGCTGTCAGGGTATACGCTGCACCACCTATAGAGAAGCGCACCTCTTCCTCTCGGTCATCGAAGAGCGGGTCCTCACAGTCGACGAAGAAGGCATCTTCGCGGGCTCGCAAGGATAGTACATCGCGTGCAACTGCCGATCCTTCGACACCTAAGGCGCAACATACCTCTCGACATGCCGAGGACTTTCGCTCATCCCACAGAGGATCAGAGCCCTCAACATCGAAGACAAATCCTCCCACCACTGGACCCTCGGCGTCCTCGTCACGCCCAAGGTCTTCCTCACATCGCGATGCTAAGCCGCCTGTTGTCGCACCGATCCCGACTCACGGCAGAGCATCGTCTACCGCGTCTGCTGTGGATCCTCATGAGAGCCCTTCTTCGCTTGCGCGCCATGCGACGCAACCTCCTCTCGCCAGCTCATCCTCAAGGCAGACTCTTCGCCGCTCGGAGAGCTTGCAGCGGGAAACGCGCGCACGGCGCGAGACCAGAGAACATTGGGAGCGTGTGCATGCAGCGGCGAGCGCGTCGATCAGCCAGCAGCAGGTGGAGGACGAGGCCGAGCCTGTCGAAGAGGCGAGGGCTGTCGACCCGCCGGCCTCTTCGCCCAAGGAGGGACGCGCGGAAGAGCCCACGCGTCGCGGACGGGAGGAAGTCAGAGCTCACCGAGAAAGCAAGCACGGCAAGGGTCGCACGGTCACCTACATGACTTTTGAAGCGGCACAGTATGGCTCTTTTCCCGCTGAGTGGATGGGCGATGCCACTGCACCTGCTTCCTCCATTGACGTCAAGGGCAAACGACGCGCGACGGAGCCCTTGGCTGAGGCTGCACCTAGACCATCGCGAACACGATCACCAGCACCTAACGTGCCCTCACCTCAATCACCAAGTACACGATATCAATGGGACCCGCCGCCTAAGCCCGTATATAGATTGCACGCACGACTTCGGGCGCCAGTCGATCCGTTAGCGTATGCGTCACGGCTCATGCGCAAAACCGCTGGCGCGCGACGCACACTTCAGCATGTATCACCGCCGAAGGACCGGCCTCCGCTGATGCTTCCAAAGGAGCGCGACAAACTGAGGGTTTACCAGCGACCACCTCCCGTTGTCTACGCACAGACTACGATGCAGCATGCTCTACTTCCTACCAAGGGTCCCGTGCCACCCGAAGCTAAACCCGTGCTATCTCGACAGTCCTCCGACGCCCGGATCGAACGGTCATCGGCGGCTGGCACGGTACGACCTTCGCACCTAGATGATCACAAGCCAAGGCCACCATCCCATACCGAATCTCACCGGTCCGCGACTCGGACATCCTCTTCTCGTAGTGTCCAATACGCAACACCGCCGCCAATACACTCGCCCCGCTCTACTGTGTCCCCACGGACAGATCATCACGTCCACCCGTCGTCTTCTCACCACCCGCGGTCCGGTCATACCGCAAGCCCTCGAACAGAGGACGTGCCTCTGCACCAAATTTACTCTCGCTTTGCCCCCGTGTCCACATTACATCCACCATCACCTCAGCCATCGCACCGCTTCGCCCCAGTGTCGGAGTTGCATCCTCCAATTCCACCGCCTCCACCGGAAGCGGCGCCAGTCTACGCATGCACCTCGTCTCGGCAAGTGATGGAATGTGCGCTACCTCCCGAGGGCCCGCCAGTCCAGGCGCGTACTGGGAGGCACTCGCATCCTAGTCGTCGGGAATCTGACCCGCTCGATCTCTCGACGATGGTCTCTCGTGTACCTGCCTCAGAGTCATTGTATATCCACTCCACCGAGTTCAAGCGTGCGCTGAAGAAATGGGACAAGTGTCCACATGACCTCTGGGCGTATGGCTTTGGACCGGGCCAGTGCTTGGGTTGCCGGAGATTGTTAGAGGATACTGTTTATGTGAGTTAGCAGCCGCTTCTTCCACTTAGCGTATGGCTGACAACGCCTGCAGCGATGTGAAAGCTGCCGGGCTGTCGCATGCGCGGACTGTATGCACGATAAATTCTGAGAGTTCAGTCAAATGCTATCTCGGTATCGTCGAGGCGACTGTGCGTTGTGGCCTGTGGCGCCAAATCGTCGGTGTATCGTCCCAAGCCGCTTTTCTCAGTAGAAAAGATGATGTTCAGGAAAACCATGGTGCTGCTATCGTGCACCCGTCTCCCCTTCTCTGACGCAGAACTTGATGTGTCGAAGTACACTTACCCCGATGATAATCCCGATAGCCAGGTTCGTGGCCAAGGCCGCGATGAGCACGGAAAGAAACGCGCTTTGAGCGTGCGTCCAGGAACGTCTTGTATGGCCACCGCTGGTGGGTCCACCTGGAAATTCTTGCTGCTACGCGTGCTCGCGTCTATCTGGCAGGATAGACGCGCCAGTGGAATCCGGATCCTGTATTGCGCCTAAATAGACGTTCTCACCTTGATGTCGTGGACGATCACAAGTTACTTGGAAGGCAAGAATAATGCCCAGTGGGTATACCACCGCTCATGTGGGTTCAGCGTGAACTTCGATCTTCGACGGTCTGAAGGACCTCACCGCCTTCGAAGTGCCACTTGGAAGGCGATTTGAGACGACGATTCCTGTTCTTGTGGAATCTCAGAAGACCTGTCATTGTGGCTTGACTCTTCAGTGCAGAGAACAAGGTGATCTCGGGCGAGTGGTCAATGCAGGGAGGCGACCGCCGAAGCGGAGAACTAATGATACAATTTGAATGAGTGGCTCAGCTTGCTACACAGAGGGTACGGGACAGTGGCGCAGGTATGGCTCGCGGTACTCGGACGTGAAGGTAGTACACCGTCCAAAGAGATCACAGGTGTCGACTGTGATATGATCTCGGCTGCCCATACCTTGAGCTAACCGTAGGCAGGACTATCCCGGGACTTTGTTCCTCGTCGTCAGTTGTGTGGATCTCCGGGTGCGAGAGCTTCTCGTGGACCGAACGGTATGGCGTGGCGAACTATTTTCTGATTAGCGAGCGCATAATGAGGTAAAGGAGGAAAGTCGTACCACGGGGCTCATTGGAGAGATCCCGCTTTGTCCCGTCTCGCCAAGGGATAGAGAGCGCCATCGGCACGATGTCACTGAGCGTGGGCTGCTGAGCGCATACTCCGCTCGCCGAGCTTCAGCGTAGTCATGCAGATTGAGGACTGCGCCAAGTCAGACAACGCACAAGAAAGTAGTGAATGATCCTACTCACTGACGCGCGCGCTCATCATGCTGGTCATGGCGATGCCCATGGGACCCAGGATCGTTGCGTTGCTGTTGTTGTAGGTGGCGTAGAAGCCGAGGTTGAGGAGGTTGAAGACGGTTGTGACTATGAAGTAGAGAATGGAGGAGCCCCAGAGGACTGCGTGGAAGCTACGGGCGGCCTCATGTCGCATCTCCTGTGCGTGTCGAAGGGCGAGACCGCGATATGTGAGTACGAGGATGACCATATCGAAGAGGCACGAAGCCTATGCATGGGTGAGCACAAATCTGACCCTCAACAAAAGAGGGACGCGCACGAGATAATACACGTAGCTGATGTTACGATCCTTGGAGTACTGGATGAGGCAGTTTCCAGTTGTGCCGACCGTGAAACGGTTGAAGGACCATAGCTGCGCGAACAGCTCCGCAGCGCAGACGACGACCGCAAGCAGGGTTAGTGAGACGACATATCCGCGGGTGTTGTTGAGGATTGCGCATGTTCGCAGGACGAAGACGACGTGACTTGCCCAAGAAGCGAGGCATTGAGTTATCGGCATGACGCGGTAGTACCCGCGGCAGATATCACCGTCAATGTCGTCGAAGAAGTGTGCAAAGAAACCCAGCATGTTGAAGACGAGGGCGATTGCGCCGAGGTACTGCGCGGATCATCAGTAGACGGAACAACTCAGCTCGCCAAGTCACCTACACGAACGAGAATGAGAAGAATACATGCAACGCTTGGACGAGCAATGCCTTGTCGCCGATCTATAGAATAATTGAACTTGAATGCAGCAGGTTTCATTGAATATACGTACATAGTCTGATCTCCGCCGGCAGCGTCAAGGCCCAGTCATACACGAAGAAGCACACCGCAGCCTGGCAGAGTCGGCGCGTCAAGCGCACATAGCAGATCAGCAACAAGACTTGTGACTCACAATGCGCATGTACTTCGTCGCATCGTTCCACTGCGTCATGTTGACAGCGGGGCGGGAGGCGGGAGGGACGTCGCTGGCACCAGCATCCGACCTTCGCGTCGTGCTTAAGACCAAGGTGGATGAGAATCGGGCGAACGTCGGTCCCTGACGACGGCTCCGCAGTTATCTTCCCATCGCATACACACCGTGCAAACACTGATCCCATACGCGCGGGCCGCGCCCATGAAGCAGGCTCGGACACGGGTCACCGTTGGGGTGCGCTCACATGCGCGGAGGCCATGTGGCGGAGATGGCCGGCAGCATGGCTTCGTCGGTGGCGCGAGAGTCGGATACAGAACTGCCTTTCTCGTTCTCTTCCTGCTGGAGTTTGGGAGTCGAAGGCGAGGGGGCGATGTGGAAGGGAGAGAACCGGCATGGGCTATACAGCGAGGTGGGAAAGGAGCGCGTGCAGAGTAAGCTTGTTTGAGAGGTGGTCTCGCGCGCTATAGCGGAGGGTAGGAAAGAAGAGGTCGGATGCAGAGGGGACGGCGCAATAGGGACCATGACTTCATAGACCAACAGTCCAGACCTCTTACCTGAACTGAAGCTTCAATAGAGGGAAGACAGCCTTGCGCTACAACGTGTCGATGGGGACGACGGCTCCGCGATAGATCACGCGAGCTATCCGCGTACCCAAGGCGGAGCGGAGCGCAGACCTGCAGACCATACCAGAAGGACTTCTGCTGACCCAAGCTTGCGTAAAGAGTCAGCGAACGGCCAGCGCTACACCAGGTTGTACTCACCGCATCGTGACCCCATCGCGCACATCAGCTTCGGGTGATGCTCATCCAGCGCTGAAATCTTCGTTTCCTCGGTGCCTGGATAAACGATTAAATCGGTAGTAGCCAGGGAGTCCAACCCCATTGAAATCCGGTCATCGAGCGGGGCGAACGGGTCTACAAGCGATGAAGTCCGAAGCAGCGCATAATACAAGTCCTTCATTTCTGCATGAATAGAGTCCATGGAAGTCCATTGTTACCCCGAACACCCGCTTGTCCCTTTGTCCATACCATCCTTGACGTCCAAACCGTCCATCAATTTTGTGAGATTATCCTCTACACCCTCAGGCCCTTTCGCTGCGGGCGTGTTCAGTATGGGTGGAAGAAGGAGGGGACCGAAGACGCGCTCCTCAACAGCCGGCTCACTGGCCGTGGTGTTGGGAGCGCGCCACTCGGTGTCCTTGCGAAGTCTGACCTGAGCCCAGTTTCTGTGCGGAAATGAGCTTCTCGCCTCGCAGGAAGACCCTATTGAGCTTACATCTTGATGAAGAAGGGCTCGACCTCAATGGCGGCCATTGCGGTCAGCCGCTGGTCCGGATCCTTCAGAAGCATCTATCAAGGGAGGGATGAGCTATGAGAAGAGAACCAGGCTGCACGGATTACCTTTCGAAGGAGCCGTACCGAGGCCTCGCTCAAGACGCCGCACCCAGAGAAGCTCAGTGGGTCATTCATGACCTGCAAGTCAACGGGCTTGTCGCCCGGCTTCGACAGTCGCCACGGTTCCTATAGATAATCATCAGACTCCGGATCTCGCGTAGGGCTGGATCGCGCACTCACCCTCCCGCAAAGCATCACAAACAGCGTCACCGCCGCCGCCCACAAGTCTACTGAGAAGGAGACCGCCATACCGAGATAGGTCTCCGGCGCAACGTACGCCGGCGTGCCGCATCGCGTACGCGCCAGGTAGCGGAGGTCGGCCTCATCCGCCGAGGTCGCCGCCGCGTCCTCCGCGAGCCATTCCGGCAGTGTTGCGCGCTGGGCTGGCAGAGGCGGCGCCCCGAACGCGCGCGCGAGGCCAAAGTCGCCGAGTATGAGGCGCCCGAAGGCGTCGAGAAAGATATTCGCGGGCTTGACGTCGCGATGGACGACGCCGTGCGCGTGGACCTCGTCGAGGGCGATGAGCTGGGGCAAAGTAAGACTGGAGAGCGGCGGTGAGAGAGTATCTCACGAGTTGAGCCATGAAGTGCATAGCGTCATCGGGAGAAAGCTTGCCTCCCTGGCGGCGGAGCTCGACGTCGAGGTCGCGTTCGTAGAAGGGCTGGGGTGTCATGAGAGGGAGGGAAGCCGTCGCAGTATGTAGCTCGCCTACCATGAGTAGATGAAAAGACGTCGCGTCCTCCCAGTGAGCGAGAAGAGGCATTGTCCACCGGGCAGTTCGTAGCGCTTGCAGGACTTTGTGCTCGCGAAAGATGCGGCTACAGGCGCCGGCGTCCTCTTTCTTTGGCTTCTTGATGATCTTGAGGGCGAGAGCGTTGTTCGACTTCGTATCCCGGACAAGGTATACCTTGCCACTCGACCCCGAGCCGAGCTTCCTGACAATTCGCAAATCCTTCCGCCGTACATGCGACGACGACTGATCGACTGAAGAGGCAGACGAGGAGGCGGTATTGAGTGTATCGTTTGTTGGTCCTGGTAGGGTGTTGCGCATATTCTAAGGAGCCTAGTCGCTCCCCTCAGCATAAAGACCACCGCAGTGGAGTGCCTGACGTACCTCTGCATGCCCGTGGATATGTAGACATCACAAAATTGTCTCTCCGTACGTGCGTTGGGAGGTCAAGCGAATACGTCAATCACGCGAGTGGGAGCAGCGGGGAATGACGAAGTACCTCCGTCAGGTACGGGTGGCGAGCGCCATGGCTCGGAATCGGGGGCGGCGCGTCGAGCGAGGAGGCGGGGATCTATAAACCATGTCCGCGTCTTCGATAAAGCGACAGGAGTAGTTCCGAGCAATGTACGTTGGGTTAGGACAGGGGAGGGACGTGCTGCTTGACTAATTAGGGTCACAACGAAGCTTCCAGGAGGCGTGCAGCTGCGCCGGGTGCAGTGGTAGAAAGGTGGACGTTTCGAACAAGTCAACCCATCCGGACAGGTTGACTAAATTACGGGCCATTTTGCATCCGTTGCTTTCATGAGGGACGGGGATCTTCGCTGGCGCTATAACCGCTACTGCAGCGCTGTAAGCCCGGGATGAGCGGCTCACGAGTATTTGTATATGGGGAGAGGTCGATATCCATGGTATATAAAGTTCGAAAACGAGCAATTCGAAGCTGGAAAGAGAAGAGCGGCGAAGGCGCGGGAAAAGGCAATTTGATTAGTAATTTGTCGCGTGGCAAAATTATTCGGCGAATGCCGGCCATTGTTCCCTTTCCAATGAACCCCGACGCCGGCGTGCGTTGCTCCGGGTCGACCTCAAGCGGATGTTAAATATCTGCCTCTGATATTTTCTACTACTCTCGGCTATCTCGGGCTGCGGAAAGCATCCATGTTTTCCGGCTATTGAATGCATAGGTACTCGCGGCCATCTTTATTGACGCCTTACCCCTCCTTACCTTTATACATCCATCGAGCTCGCAGATAATCGACAATGGGCTCCGCACATTCGACACTGTCATCGCCAGCTGCGATGGCACGATAGTCACTCTCGGCTACCAGTACACCAGCTTCTCCTCCGCTCTTGGGAAGCCGCACGACATCGAGAGCTTCAGGAGCCGGGTTTAAGCATCCCAGAGGAGCCCTGCGTCGCCCGATATGCCTGCGCCGGCGTCGAACACCGTCATGGGGCGCCGCCGCTTCTGTACAAAGACCGGGTGGCATAACGCGGGGATGCTGTCGCAGCTGATGGAGGACGGAATTGCGGAGGATACAGGGACCGAGGAGGAGAAGGGGAGGGGTAGGAGTAGCGCCTCCCGAGCAGGTCATGTTCACCCCTTTAAGAATAGGGGCAAAGCGCCATTGGGAGTGTTGAGCGAATCATTGAGGTAGGCCATCGAAAATTTGGATGGCATTCAGAGAATGAAATATACCATTCTTAGCGTGCTGTCCTGAAAACCGAGCGATGGGAGAGAGAAAATCAAGCAAAATATAAGGTAAAAAACGAATGACGCACGAGCCACGCGCAAGTCACGCACCTTCGGTACCGACGCCCAGATCTGAGACTCATTCCCCCTTTTCGCGTTTTTGAAAGTTGCCCCCGTCGATCACATAGCACCGACCATGAACGAAGACCTTCGCACCTTCACGATCCAAGTCGCGAACTACCAAGTCCCCGTTACCCTCGGCTGGTACTACACCAGCTGGGTCCTTGCGCTCGCAAAGCCCGCGGACGCTGACTCCTCCAACCCGCTCGAACAAGGCGCCATCGTCACGACGCTCAACACGCTCGGGCCAGAGCAATCCTACCCACCGCCCGATCCGGACACGGAGCGCCCGACCTTCTACATGAAGACGGACTCGGAAAACAAGGGCATGCTCCCGCAGCTTGAAGCCCAGGGTATTTTAAAGAAGATAAAGCCCAAAGATCGGCGGAAGGGAACGCTGGTGGAGGTTTTGCTGGAGGATTCGGAGATCGCGCACACATGCATGAAGTGCGTGATTGGCACCGCACCTATCCTGCAGGACAAGCCGTTCGAGTTGCCCGGCGAGCCGCGCCTCCGGCAATGCTCGAAGTGTCGGATTGTACGGTACTGTGATGCGAAGGTATGTGCGCCAACGTCGTGCATAGGTCCTGGGTACTCACTACAGAGCTTCAGTGCCTAAAGGACGACTTGACCTTCCACCGGGCCGATTGCCACATCTGGCACAACCGCCCGCACGAAGCGGCGCTCATGATGGAGAATCGGCGCAGGGCGGACGGGGAGATCTTTCTGGCAGCGCTCGGCTTTCAAACCGTCAGCGTTACAGGGAGCGGTCGTCGACAGGACGGAAGGCTACTGGATCGGTGTCTCGTGCTTTCTATTCCCGTGGCGGTAGCGATTTGTCTAGTCTGGCTTGTATACGCGCTGTGGGTTAAGTAAATGAGCCGCAGGCCGGCATAGAGTAGATCTCTACACATACTTTATATCAAGCTCAAACCGTCATAGAATCGCTCGAAAGCAAAAAGCGCGGTTGCCAGAGCCACGACAGAAAGAGTATGAAATTTATCTCAAGTTTCAAGCAAATGCTGTCCTGATTTCCCGCCCGAAATGCAACGACAGCCACCGCAAAGTCTTTAGCTCGTACGCGATGGGTGAGCCGAGCGTCGTCGAAGGGCGATGCGCTTGGAGGTAGGCTCGACAGGGCTTGCTAGCGCGACATGGTAGCGGAAGTACGCCCAGTCATTGCTCGTGAACCTGTGCGTCGGGTACCTGCTTGTCCGTCTCGCCCACGCTGGCGGGCATTTGACAGGGTCGCGCGGGCGCAGCGGGCCTCGACGGACAGGAGATATCGGCGGCTCGCTCTCGGTGGGAGATGGTGGCGGCGTCAAACCCATCTTCTCCTGCAGGCGGCGCGAGCGGCGCACTCTGACGGGCGAGCGGGAGCGGCGCACCCTGACGGGCGAGCGGGACGCCTCGCGCGGCGGCTTCGCCTTCGGGTCGTACTGCGAGAACCAGCGACAGACCTTCTTGAGATCGTCCTCCTCGATGGAGGCGTCGCGCAGTATACTGGCAGGCCTGCGCGGCGTGCACGCGTCCGAGTCGGGCGGGAGCGGGTTGTAGCCGGTGGCCTCGGTGGCAGACAGGGTCGTGTCGTCGCTATCATAAGTCCGCTCGTCGATGAACCACTGCGGCGCGTAGTTGTTGGTAGGGCGCTCCCATTCGTCGATGATCTGGGAGGCAAGGGCGTGGTATTGCCCGCTCAGTACCGTGGTGTGGACCCTGTTGAGCGTCTCGTCCGCGAAGGAGGCCATCGAGAAGGGGTGCACGAAGCATTCGACCACGGGGAAGTCTTCGGTACCGGGAAGCATTGGCTTGCCGTCGTCGGGGAGGATACCGCCGTTGAGGTCTTCCTTGGTCTGAGGTTGCATGCTAAACTTGCTTCCAAGATCCCAGCCAGCTTTGCTGACGGGAATGAAGACATAGCGGAAGAGTCCGTCAGGACGAGCGAGCTAAGAAGAGCATCAGAGTTCCTGTAGAGTATCGTCACGAGGGAAGGCATCCACTGACCGCAGACATTGGGCGACGAGGTGTCCTGTCGTTCTCGTCACGATTCTTTATACCCGAGTTCCCCAAATACTCGAAAGCCCTCACGCATTCGCGAAAAGTCGGTACCAGCACGAAGTCACCGCGGCGATACATATCACGAATGTCCTTCCTGACTGCGTGGGATCTTTATCATTGCGCGACTCGAAAGACAAGAGCAACGCGCTCACGATGGATGACGTTCTCCTTTGACCTGAGGTAGTACCAAAGGCCACCACGTGGCAGTCCAAAAATCCATTCCATACGGACAACCTATGATTTGAGTTAGCGTTCGCCCGGTGGCTTATGGTGACTGTACCTCTTCTTCATCGTCAACGGCTCCATAGGGAATTAAAGGGCAAGCCCATAGGTTTTCCGTGGAGCCTGTGATAGGGCATCTGAATTCGTTTCTGACGCTAGTAAAGAGTGCTGCAATCGGGTGCATCCCGAGGAAGAATAGGTGGGTATCCCATCGAGGTGACGGTGAAGGTCAAGGAGCGAGGCCATCACGTGTCATTTCCGGTCACGATTCGGCAATTTCCGGCAGATCAACCTTCGACTGGTTGGCGCTATTGTCCTTTGCACTACCCGAAGGGAGTGTCAGACAATTCCGTTCAACGTGCATCTATGCTTTATTAGCTATGCTAGCGCCAGTAACTGCGCTACATATAAGTCAGGAGGTAGGTCATCGACACTGCTGCGGTGTTCAAAGTGCAAGGTCGCGCGTGACTGCAGCGCGAAGGTAAGCGTACGCCCTTCCGTGGCGTACCAAATGCGCTGACCGTGCTATATATTTACTAGTGTCAGAAGGATGACTTGGAGGCGCACAAGCAAGGCTGCAAGCTGTGGCGCACCCATCCCGCCGAGGTGGCGCGTCGTATGGAGAACGAGCGTCGGGCAGAGATGAGCAGGACTATGTCACTTATCGATTCCATGCAATGTAACTTCGTCATAATACGCGCCAGGAGATTGAAGGGGCCGCCGAATCCAAGCCCGGAGGAAGAAGAAGGGTCACAAAACTTCGCCTGTGTATCAAGTGCATTCTGTAGCATGCTTCTTTCTGTACTGACAGCATCTTAAGCTTCTTGAAGATTCTCTCTATTCCGATCTGTCCGAAGAGAGCATTGTAAGCAGCGAGTTAGGAGTTCCAGGATACCGTATCGCCAGTAAAGCGCGTATACCGCCTCGCCGACAGATTCTTAAGCCTAAGGGCCCTTGTTCGTAGCATAGGTAAGCGTTTTGACTTACTGAAGAAGGATGAAATGGGAGGATGGGCGACGCAGGAGAGGCCGCCCTGCAGATCAACGCAGGAGTCAGGTTCAGGTGTCGTGATGTCGTTCCATGCGCGAACTCGGCAATTGCCGTAAGGACAGATCACCGATCACACCGTTCAGGCCTCGTTCTTACCTCCATCTCTGAGTCGCTAGTAGACGAAAACCTTCAAGCTCCAGTAGTGTCGCCAGATAGTAAAACTCATCGAAGACTCGGACATCATTGTGAGCACTCGCGGGTGTCCGCCGCGTTTCCGATGGCTACGAGACGTCACAATTAGAGGCTGGATTGACTAGATACAGTGCATTCGCATAGATTTACAGATTGACTCCTGCCAGCTCATAGACATACATAAGGTGTCGCCACCTCAAGATATAGTCTTCGCCAAGGTCCACGAAACTCGCGTGCGCTTGCATCTCCTTGTACCCGTCCGACGCCCACCGCGGCAACCACTCCGGCGTCTTCATATTCGCCGTCACCGCGAGCCGCTTGTACTCTCCCGGACTCAGCTCGCCCGGGCGGGCGACCACCTTCCATGCGACGATCTGGGGGTAGTGCGATGGGAACGACGATTCGCGCAGGCTGGAGATCCACTCCCAGCGGATGATCTCCGTCTGGAGGCTCGCGACGGTCTCGATCCATAGAAATCGCGCGAGTGTGTAGGCAAGGCGCTCTAGGGGCGGCTTCGTGTCGAGGAGACTTGTCTTCCATTCGAAGGCGTCCGGTAGTCGGTATTCTGCATCAAAGGAGGTGAGACCGTTGTAGTGGCGAGCTAAGAGATGCATACCACATAACTCCCTCAGCAGCGCTGATTCTTCAGCTTTGACCTTGTCTACATTCATGCGTGTGAAAGTCTTGAGCTTCGCGCCTTCGTCGAATTTCTGTTCACGCAGGGATATAATTGGCGGGTGCGTCAAGCTACATGATGCATACACACACCTTACACGCATCATAGACGCGCTTTAGCAGATTCGCCACCTTCTTCACCTCAGCAATCATCTCCGGACTCCGCTTCGGTATCGTGGGGACCAGTGGCAAGGTGAGTGGCGAGCAGTCCATCTTGTGCGTCTTCCAATCTTTCTTTTGACATTTGGAGGACTAGAAATCCAGGTCAGTGATATTCTGTCTACGGAGGGCAACGATTCCACGCACACAATAGAATTTGGCTCTGCAAGACGAACATCTCTGGAGTGGCACCGCCTCGCTGGGCTTCCCGAGGCAAACCTCGCATGCGCCGCCAGGTGGGGCGATGTTGATAAGGAGGTGGCTCAGGCTTACAGTCTCTGTCATCTTCGACGCGCGGAGGGTAGGGGGTAAGGTGAGAGATGATAGTGAAGAACAAGAACGAGCGGTCTTTGTTCTAACGCCGTTACATGACAGTGGTGGGTGAAACCACGTGATCAATGTTCGACTTTGTTGTTCGCTCTCTGACGCCACGCATCGCGCATGAATGTTGATATGAGTTTGTAACGAGGGGAAAACATTGGGTACATATAGAGTCCCTGGTAAGATACTCATCCAGTGTCATAAGATACATCTAAATTCGTGCCACCGCTACACCGAAAACGAAAGGAGGGCCATAGTCACTACAAGTACACTCGTCGATTCATTCAACCGTAAAAATCATAGACCATCGTAATCATCGTCAGTATCATTGTCAAGCATGAGCGGCGCTCGCCTGAACTGCTCGGCCAGCAAGCTCTGTATATCGTCCTCCTCGCCCCAAAACGGATCGTCCTCGTCCTCGTCCTCATCCGCAGACACCACCGGACTCGGCGGCGGCGAGTCCATCTCGTCGAGCTCGCGGAGGAAGTTGGACCGCGCCATCCTCGCGATCTCCTTCGCGCGCACGCTGACCGCCTTGCGGTGCGCCGGCAGCGCCTCCGGCGTCTTCCCGTGGCGGCGGTGGGTGACGGGGAGCATGCGCCGGCTGCGCGCGGGGCGCGGGATGGCGGGGCGGGGGGCGTTGGGGAGGAGGGCCATGCTGCCTTTCGCGAGGGTCATGTAGAATTTCTTGAAGGCGTTGGGTTCGTTCCAGCCGGCGCCTGTAGGCGCGCGGCAGGAGGAGGAAGGTGCGCGGGAGGAAAGGGCGTTCGTGAGCCCGCAGCTCTCGACGACGAATGGGGAGTCCATTGGGTGGGGGGCTTGCGATCGGCTCTTCGACTCGTAGATTATGTGCACCTTGACGTATGGATCGCGCTTGAAGTTCTGCGCGACGATGAATATTTGCGACAAGAAGGATTATAGGGACGCCACTCACAAAAATGATACCGCGACACTCGTTCTGTAACTCCCACTCGTCGTCCTGAAATCGTGTCGTCGGCCAGACACTGTCGATAATAAAGTCCCCTTCGCCTTCCCAGCGATAAGACCCGGTGCGCGAGACCTCTGGCTCATCCGCATCGCCTAGCTCAGGCCCATCGTCGCGTGCTGGTGAGTACGGATCTTGCACGCCAGACAGCTTGATGCAAGTCTCCGCGCTCCAGAGATTCCCGGGTATGTCGGCGTCCTTGCATATCTCAACGACGTGGTGCAGACTCGAGAACAAGTCCCCATCGTACATCGTGGCGTCGAAGAGGAAGATCAGCAGCGCGCGGAGGTGCGTGATCGTGTAGTTGCGCGGGACGTGCACCTTGCGGTACACCGGCGCCTCGTTCGCTGACGATCTGGCGCGCACGAGCGTGAAAACAAGTGGCAGGTGCGACAGAAAGGGATTCAGCGGGGGCGGGAGCCGCCTGAGGCAGTGCCACTTGTACTGGCGCCCGAACGGATTGCGCGGGGAATCGGTAGGACCGCAGGGGCGTGTGGTTGAAGTGCCACTGATGGTGCGCGTCCGCGTACGCCGCTCGACAGAGGAGTGCCTCTTTCTCCTTGTCGGGGTCTTCAGCCCCTCGGTGGCAGCAGCATCGCGGTGGACGTAGACGGGTATCCTGGTCGTCCGAGGCGCCATGGAGGATGGAACGAACCCGTCTGGCGTGGAATGGAAGTTCGAGGCTGGGTGGCCACTTGGCCTCATGGACTTCATGTAATGGGTTGCTATGCGCGCCCTATATAGTAGCCGAAGATGCCGGTGCATTGTCCGCCTAATCGGGAAGGTCAGGTTGATCTGCTATGCGCTCGTTGATCAGCTCGTGTATACGCTGATGTCCCCGCAACTCACCATGAAACATCGATGAGGATCGCGCTGGATCAAGTGGGAAAAACTCGAGAAAGGCCAGGGAGAAGATGGACGAACGAACGCGACACAAAGGACTCGAAAACTCGCAAGAAGGGGAACGAATGCATTGACCATTGAGTGGACAGGAAGTAGTCGCAGAAGCGGTAGTAGGTACAATATGTGATATAACTTAGAGGGTAAATCAACAAGTAGAAGGCGTACACAACAGGCGAGAACAAGAGCGTGTACGTAACGACGACACCCATGGGCGCAATCCAAAGCCGCCAACGAGGCCCTCAACATACTCACGCAAGAGGCGCAAAGTGTGCACGCTGACGGCGATGGAAACGGCGCGCAGCAGGCGCCGCGGCGGCGGGTGCGTCCTCCGGCTTCGGGCAGATGCCGGCGTCAATGCAGTCGCGCCACGCCGCGTACAGCAGCACCACGAAGTTGTTGCCCTCCGGACTCCCCGCCGTGAACGGCTCAGTGTCCTGCCACCCCAGCGGGTTGACAGCGGGCGTGACGGTGCCGTTGGTGGTCACGTGCGGGAGGCCCGCGGCGTCCGTGCCCCCGAGCGTCGTGCGCACGGCCTCAGCCCACGCGATGTAGTCTGCGCCGAACGCCTGCGGCTGCAACACGGCCATGCGGTAGGTTACGGCGGCGAGGAGGGAGGTGCCGCTGATCTCGCCGAAGCCGTGCTCGGTGGTGGTGTCGTTGAGGTAGTTGCGGAGTAGGCCGTCGTCCTCGGGCATGGCCATGGCGCCGTCTACGATCTCCTTGATGAGGGTGGTCAGAGTGCTGACGGCCTCGTCCTTCCACGCGAGCGTCTGGCCGAAGGGTGAATTGAGGACAGTAGCGAGGACGCGGGTCTGAAGCAAGACCAGTCAGCGAGGTTTCGGTGTGAAGTAGCGAGCGCGTAACATACGCATCCAGCAGCTGCCCAGCCGTTTCCAGTTGACCAGAGACCGGGGTCAGCGCTCTGGGGGCCGATGATGTGCTCCCAGATGCCAGGAGTGGTGGACGAGTTGGACTGAAGGACCTCGCGATAGAAGGAGCACTGGTCCACCGACTCGCGGAACAACGTCTCGTTCTTCTTGTCCGCTGCGTAGTACGCAAGGAATGGCGGCGCCATATACAGGAAGCTATGCGTCGGTCAGTACAAGCCAGAGAAAGAGTCGAAGTGAACGCACTCAGCCCTAAAGATTGATTAGCATGTTGTTATGCCAGTCAATGTATATGGAACTCACCAAAGCTCAGCAACATCAGCACGGTGGCTGATGGCGCCGTTAGGCCAGCGCGGTGCAGTCCCAACGAGGTAAGACACCTCAGCGTCGGCCGTGGCCAACATAGGAAGGTCGCCGGCCTTGCCCAAGAGCATGGCGTAGACACCGAGTGCAGCCGGGTCGCCCACAGCGCCGTCGCCGTCAGCGAAGGCGTTTGGAACCTCGCCGAGAACAATCTTGTCCTTCGCTGAAGCCGCCGTCAGCAGTACGAGACAGGAAGAAAGAACATTTACTGACCATACGCAAGCGCGTCCACGTTCTTCGAGTCAAGGACAATCGTCGGGAATGGGTTCTCGCCAAAGACGGAGTACTCTGAATGCGCGCGTCAATTCAATAAGGAAGACAGATAAGAGTATAAAGGCTGTGATCGTACCTGGGTTGTGCAACTCAAGAAGAGCCTCACACGCCGATCCGTATTCCCATGAATGGGTGGGAAGGATCTTCGCAGTCTTCGCCACAGCCTCGATATCGAAACCCGGTGAATACGGGAACGGGTTGAAGCTCGAGTTGCTGGTCGGCAAGATGTCGTCCAACTGCGCGGCCGCCAAAATGGGGAGCGCGGTGAGCAAGAACGTGGCGGAGATCATGGCAAACGAGGGAGACGGCGCTCAAAAGAATGGGAGTCGCCGCTGTATGTTAGGGAGGGGACAATGCACACACGGTGATAAGAGCGGGATCGCCATCCCCTGCGTATATATACGCGGTCTATCGCACACGCACCACGTTGTCATTGATCGACCTGCAGGGTGCGCGCCCGCCAGGGCATCTAGCTCGGAGTAATATGAACCGAGGTCTTCCAGTCCGGACGTGTCTCCCTTCGCTGCAGGCTGCAAGGTTCGCGCCTCGAAACGCAATAAGATCCACCAGCAACCCGAGGTTTCTGCATCAGCCAGGGCACTTCGAGCGACGCGGGACGGGAACAAAGAATGTCGGAAGCAGGGCGGCCGCGACGAAGGGCGGCATCGACGAGCAACGCCCGCCCAAGGCGCACAAGCGGCCCGATCGGGGGTGGTCCGATTCTCAGACGCTGCTGGTCGTCACATGCTCCAGCTCGCTGAGCGCGAGCAGCGACGCCAAGAGCGCCTAACACAGCGAGCTGCATGCCTCCGACGCTGTAATGCGCTCAGAAACGTGTGACAGTGGGAACGAGCTGGATGTATGCACCTTGTATACCTCGAGGATCCTCGCGAATCCATCACGGACATCCCCTGCGGATGTCAGTCGTCGATCCATCATGCGAAGGGGCCTGGAAGTCGGATCCGCGGGAACGCCAGGGAACGTCTGGCGGCTCCCTATCACTGAAGCCTACCAATATCCTACGCGTCTCCGCTACGCCAGGCGGTAGACGGACATACATGTCCGCTTATCTCATCCTCGAGGTCCGCTTACATAGAATCGTCGGGTGGGCGTCGTCGCGATATGGCTTCGCGCATCTCGGACATCGGTGAAGACTGCGCGCTGGTTTGTAGTTACGGACAATTCCGGTAGATTTCTGCCGAGCCCTGGACTCTGGCAAGGTAATACTCAAAGCCTGCAAGGATGTCCAGATTCAACAGTTGAGGTCGAATAATCAGTCCTTGCGAAGAGATGATGAGGGCAGGAAAGAACAATGAATATTCCGAATTAAGAAGTGCGTATGCAGCACGTGCCACGACGCCCACAGCGCCAAATACGCGGCAACACCGTCGTCCCAAATAGGCTTGGAGTCAGGGGCATTGCGTTCACGGATGACTTACATAGCAAAGCGATGCATTAGAAGATACAGATGTCTTTACTCCCCGTTTCATGCCGCGTAGGCCTCGTCGCATGCGCGCGCGATCCTCATCTCAGGCTGCACTGAACATCCCGTCGTCCACGAAGCCAGCCGTGACCTCCCCGCGCGTGATCTGCTGCATGGTGTCGCCCATGAGATCCTCGTCGCCGCCATACGCCGCAGTGCTCGTGAAGTCGTCCATGTCGTGGCGGTTGCGGACGGCCTGTGTAGGTGTATGCGTTAGCTGTCTGCTGCTTCGCAATGGAGAGTAATGGAGAGCGCGTGCTGTGAGGTGGCGCGAAGAGCTCACCTTGCTCAAGAAGTCCTTGTTCAGGCCGAGTTGTCTGTCTGCGCTCTCCAGGATACTGCCCTGCTGCTGCGCGGCTCGCAGGACGGCGTCGATCTGCGCCTTCGATACCGTCCGCACTGGGTCCACGAATGTCACGGTCGAGCCGGCGATCGTTGCGTGGATCGTCTCCGATTCGATCTGGGGATGATAGTCAGCATTCGTCCTCTCCATGCCCGCCTTCGTCATCGTCTTTGGGCCTTCGGTCTTCCAGCTCCCACTCCAAACATCCATCGATCACACCAACTCACCATACTCAACACCAACGCGCGCACCTCCCCCTCCTCCTTCACCCCAATCTCGCGCCCGATATCCGCCAGCCGCAGCGTCACGTACGTCTCCGTCAGCCGCTTCAGCGCCCACTTCGGCTGCGCGTCGAGCGCGAGCTGCATCAGCGAGAACGTGTTCTCCTCCACCCAGAGACCTTTATCGCGCGCGGACGGCGCGTGCTTGTCGAAGATCTGCATAGCAAGGGACCCGTTAGCTCTTTTGCATGAACGCCAACACCAGAGCAGGCCACCCACCGCCTGCAACTGCTTCGGATCCTGCGGGTACGCGGCCACGAACGCCGAGTACGGCGTGTTCTTGAACATCTTCAGCAGCATTGCGCTCACGTACTTGGGCAGCGGGCCCGCCTCGCCGTAGCCAATGCACTGCACGAGGCGGAGGTGCTGGGGAGGGGTGGCGAATTAGCGTCTGAGCCTATGCGAATACTCATGCGAGGTTGGGTCGAAGAAAGGATGGAGGGGAGGGTGCATTGCAGGCGAAAGATCGGAGGAGAGGTGAGAGGTCATGAGAGAGGAGAGATATAGGAAAGGGAGGGACGAGCGAGAAAGCGGCTAATCTACTAAACTAAGACACCCACCTTCAACGACTCCAGCTGCATCGCGCTGACCGCGTTCCCCGGATGCGTGATACATGTGGTATAGTACGAGAGGGCGGATGCGAGGAGCTGCTTCGTCGATGTTGTTGAATCTTGTGGCGAGAAGGCGAGGAGTGCCATGGTCATGCCGGCTGGGAGGGCGAGGTGAGCTTTCGGGACGTGTCTTAAACAAGGGATGGAGTGGCGCACCTAGATGCGCGTACATCAAGCAGTTCTGCACGTCCAGCTCATCCTTCGCGGACTGCATACGGGTGTCAGATGAAGGGCGGAATGCATGGGTTCAACGCGACGTACTGCATCCAAGTCGGTGATCGGATAGTTCAGTAGTAGATCCTTCGCGTGTGCGTAGTTTCGCGTCGCGTGTACCGACTTTGCAGACCAGATTGGTAAGTATGCATTTGAGATGCATCAATGACAACGACCGGACTCACCCATATGTAGATCGGATGAATAGGCGTCAAATGGCTAGGATCAATAGGGTATCGCAAGATGAGGTTCCGCAGCGGGTTCAGCGCCCATTGTTCCTACTCGAATGTGGGCGTAAGAACGCGCCTAGTAAGCCTCAAGAGCAAGAACGCACTCCCAAGCCCATCCTTGCACCATATCTCATCAAGTTTTTGGCGTGGGTGGCGACGCGGTCTGGCGCGGCGCGCGCCTGGCTCTGATCGAAGTGTTCGCAGAAGTCAAGAATGAGGTTAGGCGGGGGAAGGGGGGAGACTGTGCCTGTGAGTAGGCGTGCTGTGCTATTGGGGCGAGGATGAGGTTGAGGGTGTGCGTGGACGAGGAAGTCGTTGATCGTAGGGGAAGCATGACAGCGAGTTCGACGGGAGTATTGTTGAGGAGCGGAAGGAAAGGGGAGGATTAGATGGTTGTCTATGAGAAGAATGTGACCACGCACATAATCCACAGCATCCCCAACGTATGTTGCCGTACATCGAGCAGCGCTAATGGGTCTCGTCCATCTGACGTCGTGCTGCTGAGGATCGTCTCGCGCGTGTCTTTCGGAAGTCCTGTCTATCGAGCTCGTTAAGCACCGTTCGCAGCGTCAGATATCGAGGCGGGTGCAGCGAGATGCATCGACGGTTGAGGGCATTACTGGCGCGAGCTGAACGCGCTGGATGATAGGTCTCGATCGGCGCAAGCTCATCTGAGTCTTCTTCCCTGAGCAACAGTACACCTCCAGGGCCCATCCTCTCTTCCTTCTCCATCTTCCCCTCGCCTTGCAGTCCGCCCCATTGTCCACCACTCACCTTGATCGCGTGATTCAGACTCGATGCGTTGTTCGCGCCAAAGATCTGGTGCAGGACGGAGTCCAGGCTAGTTAGGTCTGGCGCCATCGTCGGGGTCCTTGTCGTTGCGGCAGGGAAGGACGGGCGTGATGAGGGGCAGGATGAAGAACAATGCAGACGCGTCGCCGCATCGCGTGCCGGCGCGCCACAAACGCGGGCCGCGCGGGCACGTGTGAGCACAAATATTTGGCAACGCGAGCGGATATCCGCTTTTTTTCCGGAAAATCAGTGGTGGAACTTGGCCCGTATCTCTCTCAGAATTCCCCTTCTTTGAGGCAGCTCAAGAAGCTACTGTTACATACAGCGGATGATACAGGTCAAGTATAAGTACACAGCTCGTTTCCCTTCTTCAGTCCCAATGCTCAAGTCGGCTGAAAAATCCTCTGACTCTCTCGTCCCAAGCTCTACGTTCATTGTCGCATATTCTCGCTGAGCGTGATTGCCTGGAACCCAGACGAGTCCAGGAAGCTGCTCACGTCTGCGCGACGCCGGTTCTCCATCAGGCGCGCCGCCTCAGCAGGGCGCGTACGCCACAGCTTGCAGCTCTGCTTATGCATCTCCCAGTCCTCCTTCTGGCACTGATATACCCCTTTTAGCGCCCTAGGACCACGCAGGGTGAAATCTTGACATACCTCCGCGTTGCAGTAGCGCGCGACCTTACACTTCGAGCACCGCGAAAGGCGCGGCTCGCCCGGCAGCTCGAACGGCTTCGACATTCCCAGCGGTCCATACTCCCGCACACACTTCAAGCACGCGTGCGCGATCTGCGTATCTTCCAAAAGCACCTCCACCAGCGGTCCATTCTGCAGCTCCACCGTGTTCATCTTCTCGACGACGCCCAGCCTGACGAGTTGCGGAAGAATGCCCTCGTTCTCCGAGTATGTCTTCATGCAGAAGACCGGGCGACCTGTTGCTGGATTCGGCGGCGGGAAGGGTAGCTCGTGCGAAACGGTGCTGAGGGTCGTGGTAATGGGCGCCTGTTCAAGGGGGTTGTTGGAGTCTTCATTCGCGGGCTTCGCGAGCGCCAGCGCCCAGCCGGTGTAGTAGAAGCCGAGGGTGACGGGCACGCGGTGAACGTTCTGGATTACGACTTCGAAGGTGCGGAGGTCGTTGCTCATGGCTTTGGCTCTTCGCAGACGAGTTTACAGTGAGCGCAGGAATGAAAGTCTCAAATTCGGAAGCAAATGCGCGTCGAGACGCGTCAGTCACTGGTCACATTTACGCGCGTGATTGTCACGGTTGAACTTTACCTATTGTTCAGTGAGCTCTGAGCAGCTTCGAGTTGCGGATCTGCACGACCTCAATAATGGCTTGTGTCGTCTCGCGCAGTCCTCTGATTAGCATGGGCATGGGCATAAACATAGATTGAAGGCATAGACAGAAGAGAAGTGTGGCATACGAGATCCAAGACTACTGCAGCCAGAATGAACGGCGCTTGGAGTCGAGGGCTGAGACAATTTGAAGGAATACACATAAAACGGAGAGCATAGACAGGGAGGTTCATAAGAGAGAACATGAGATGTGCATCGAGCACTGATAATACGAAAGAGAAGGGAAAAGGCGGGGAAAAGGCGTTAGCGATTTCTGCCGCGGCGTCTCGACTTGTTGCTATCCGGCGGGTCGTGGTCGCGCTCTATATCAGGGTCCTTTGGGCGGTCTTGCAAACGCACGCTTCCCGCACCTTTCGAAGACTCAGGCGGGTCGTGATCCCGCTCGATTTGAGGGTCCTTCGGACGATTGCGCGTATTGACGCGCCGCCTCTTGCGCGAGGGCTCTGGCACATCCGGAGGCCGGTCTGGTGGCTCGGGCTCAGCGTCGTCGGCCCCTTGCGCGTTGCTCTCTTCAAGAGCACGCTTTGCCGCCGCTCTCGTCTGTCGCCTTCCGGTCGTCTGCGCACTTTGATTCGATGGACCTGCGGTCGGTGTCGGCATCGATGGGCCGGATGCCCTCGTGTTGTGGGATTTGTCTGGAGCCTTCGGAGCGCGAGGAGCAGCAGTCGAAGAGTCTTCAACACCTAGCGGTGGCAGCGCAGTCTCGTCTGGAGGATCAGGGTCGCCCGAGTCCGACGTTTGCAGAGGAGCAGAGCTAGTCTTGTCAGGAGCTTTCGGCACGGGTGGAGGTGTCGCGTAGGCGTCGCTCTGAGTTCCCTCTGATTCCTGTGCTTTATCAGGGGCATTTGCCTCGCGCGCGCTTGCGCGGCCTGGCTGTTGTCCATCTTGAGGTGGCGGCCGCCGTGCAGCATTTGCAGGATGCGTCGAGGCGGCGGGTGGCGGGTTCGACTTTCCTGTGCGTTTCGGGAGGTTCTTGGTTTGGCGAGGTCGCTCGGGCGCAGATTTAGTCTGATTCTCATCGCCGCGTTTAGGGACAGGCATCGGGGGCGAATTAAATTCTTCGGCATCTGCGCCAAAGGCAGCATCGGGCAAGACCGCGGGGGAGACCTGTCGCGAGGGCGGCGCAGCTGGCGAGGAGTCGCGGAAAGCGTCCGCGGCGTCGAAGTCGGGTTGCTGAACACGGATGACAGCATCTGTGCTCCTGTCGAAGTGGGTGACGCCAGCGCCTAGCGGGCTGCTGTTGGTCGGCTCGTCGCGAGATGGCGATGACGGAGGTGTGGACGCAGATGCTTCGTCAGCCTGGTCGGGCGGTTGCGCGGGAGAAGCAGGTGGTCCAGCGGGACGCACGTCTGTGATAGGAGCACCGTAATCTTGTCCGCGGTTGGAGTTCTCCGTCGTGCGCCCGTCAGGCTGACGCTCCCTAGCGGCCTTCTCTTTCTTCTTGGCCAGCGCCTCGGCCTCGGTGGGGAACCAGTGCGCGGTCTTGGGTTGCATCTCATCCTTGTACAGTGAGACCCAGCTCGGAGGAAGGATGCGCCAGCGTTCCCTCTTCTTCATGCGATAATTCATCTTCACCATGAGATCAAACGTCACCAGGTAAGGGTTCATGGGGCTCCAAACGGTGAAGTTCTGCTTGCCAACCATCAGAGCCAGTGGCTCGCAGTTTCCGTTGCGGAAGCTCTCGTCCGAGGGTACCTCTTCCGGGTTGATGACAGCTGAAGCGTGATCGGTGCCGACCTCGCCAGTCTCTTCGACAGGATGCTCCTCGTCAAGCTGGATGTCCTCCTTCACGTTCTCTTGAACTTGAGGTTCCTTTTCTAGGTGATCGTAGTTGCGTTCAGCGCCAGTGTAACGGCCGAGGAAATAGTTGGTGTTCTCGAAGCACCAGAGCTCGTACTCGTAGACTGCGTTGGGAGCCAGCTGGTAGGCAAGGTCAATACTTCGGAAGAGGGGGAGCATCTGATGACACACCTCGCGATAATTCCTTTTCCCCTTATTGTTCACGATATTGTTCAGGATTTCCAACAGGTTCTTAGGCACGAACGCGAACGGGCCTTGACCGATGTTCTTCCTGACAGAGGTACCGTCGAAAAGCAAGTGAAGCCAGGCACACACTATGGCGGAGGGCACGATAAGTAGAGTTCACAGGGAGTGATCGGAAAGACGCACGAATCTCCTGATTGACCGACGTATCCAGGTTCAGTATCTTCTTCAAGAAAGTCCCGTTCTTGAAAACAGAGATACCGATATCCTCTCTCAGAGCCTCAAACTATAGGGAGGATTCAGCGATGATTACGCACCGCAGGCGCGGCCACTCACCCAATGCCAGTGCGTCCAGGATAACGATCGGGAAACGATGTGGGCGACGTGCAGAAAATGAGGATGGTGTCTGAGGCCAGTGACTAGGCAAGAGACGCCTCCGGTGAGACTGAAGACTTTCTGCCTTAGCTTGGTATTGCGAGCGGGCCGCGTATTCGTGAGTGGCGTCTTGGTATTCTCTTGAGCAGCTGTCCATTGCTCACGACGCTTGGTGACGGGCGTTTTGGCGTCCTCGGCAACGGCGACCTGCTTGCTATCGCCTACAGACCCGTCTTCCTCGGCGGAGGCCCGCTGCTTTCCTTTCGAGCTCGCAGCACGAGGAGGCCTGTCGGCGGCGCCACCTTGATTGGCGGCCTCGGGGGCGGTCTTCGGTTTCTTTTTCTTTTTCGGTGGCATGGCGGCGGGATGAGAGAAGAGTCTGGGTGACCAGAGCGTGACTGCGCTCCTTATATACGTCGGATGATGTTACGCAAGCGACCGACCCATTGTCCGTTTGACGCCACGTGCATGGCCAAAGGTCGACCGACACCATCAGTTGCCTTATAAGGCTCGATATCCGGATGCGAAGCATCTCTGAAACGGGTTAATATCTTGCAGCACACATTTTACCTTGGCACGCCTACCAATTGGTCGGCTAAAGTGCACAAAGGGTGCTCAAAGTTCAATATCGAAAGCGGCGAGATGCGCCCTGTCCCAGGCTTACCAGACTACATTAAGAGTATACACGTCGAGATTCAGCAGGCTTCGACCTTCGACCACAGTAGCTGGAATATGGTAAATTCGGTACGGCGGGTGATACAAGTTATAATCTGCCACTAGGTGATCTAGTCAATGAGGGGCTTTTTAAAGTGCTCGCGGAGTAGAGAGTACCTCACAGACCGCGCCGTGCCACATTGGAGAGTCTGGGTGCGCACGGGCGTGTCCTCGCGGTCGATTCGGTTGGCCGACTGCTTCGAGGGAACAATGGTAGCTGATGCCAAGTTGGTATCTCGGATATTGCCGGAGTGCCGGCCGATTCGGTGACCCGGCCCGGCTGCGGCACGTGCTGTATTCCGTATTCCTTCTTGCCTTTCTCCGCCACCTCGGAGAGACATCGACTTTTGCTCGCTCGCAATGCATTCAATTGCAGAAAATCCTACTATCCCTAGAAACGAACTAAGGTGCCCTATCTCTGGTGCTACAGAAAAACTCTGGGGCTGTCCTCTGATACCCTACGAAGCCGTCAATGACGAGGAGGAGGTACGCGCTTGAAAGCAAACCACGAGACGTATGCTCAGTCTGATGCTCAGGCTATCCGTATGGAATGGATTTTTGGACTACCACGCGGAGGTCTGTGGTACTATCTGAGGTCGAAAGAGAACGTCATTCGTCGTGAGTGCTGTTCCCATCCCGTACGTCGCGCGATTATGAACATGTCATTCAGTCAGGAAGGATATCCGGGATATGTATCGACGCGGAGACTTCGTACTGGCTCCGACCCTCGGTGAGACCGCGAAGGCTTTGAAGTACTTGTCAAGCCCAAGCATCAGAAACCGCGATGAAGATGATACGACACCCCGTCGTCCTCTATCGGCGGTCAGTCAAGATTTTGTTTTGCGAGGTCGTATCACGTGTTTACTTATCTATCTTGTAGCTCGCTCGTCCTGACGGACTCTTTCGCTATGTCTTCATCCCTGTCAGCAAAGCCGGCTGGGAACTACGAAAGCAATTCAATTTCCAGGCGCAGACAAAGGAAGACCTCAATGGTGGTTTTCGCCCTGATAATGGCAAGCCCATACTGCCCGGTTCCGAGGACTTCCCCGTCGTCGAGTGTTGCGTGCATCCCTTCTCTGTGGCCTCTTTTGCGGACGAGACGCTCAACAGGGTACACGCAACTGTGCTGAGCGGGCAATACAGTAGCCTTGCCTATACCATTATCGACGAATGGACGCGTCCGACCAATAACTATGCGCCGCAGTGGTTTATCGACGAGCCGACCTACGACTGCGATGACTCGACCTTGTCTGCCACCGAGGCCAATGGCTACTTCCTACTCGCGCCTAGTTCCGACGCGCGCGCGGCGCGCAGGCCCGCAAGCGTCTCACATGCCCCGTCCGTCGTCGAAGACGACGACGACGATGACGACAACGGCGACACAAACAAAGTCTGCCACTGGTTCACGCAGTACGACCCGAAAGCGAAGCCTCCGCACGATGCAGATCGCTCTCCTGCCAAAGTGCGCCGCTCGCGCCGCCTGCAGGAGAAGATGGGTCTGACACCGCCGCCGTCGCCTGGCGAGAGCGAGCCGCCATTGTCTCCCGTACGCCGGGGCCCGCTTCGCCCTCGCGACCCCGTTCGATGCCCGCCGGCGTGGGCAAGGCGGAATGGGTGGTTTCCTACGCATAGGTTCACGAGCAATGACTGGGCCTATTTCCGCTACCACGTCGCGCTGGCGAGCTCTATCAAGCCCACGCCGCCACCTCGAAAGCGCTCGGCTCGCCCGTCGCGTACGACCTGACGACGACTGCTATCTTTGGCAAATCTCTACACCGCTGCAGCTCCCAGTGACTGCGACCGCCATCTGAGCGCGTAGCATCACCGGTCGATGCGCCGCGGTCCGGTCGGCTTGTCATGCAAGCTGCGCCACGAGTAGCCGGCTTGGCCCTGCGTCTCTACGCAAGTCCTCGCGCTTGCGAAAGGCGACCTCTCGACTGGAGTCAAATGTGTTATATACGGACGCAAGGACTCATGCCTTCGTCATCGACAGGCCCGACCCGCGGCATCGCCCTTGCGCGACCGATACCCTAGGCCAATAGAACGCGCGCCCTCATTCAACGTCACTCCGCATGATGGACGACTCCCGACGCTGTGGCGCTTCGCTGCGAGGATTAGCTGCTTCCCCGACGCTGCTGACATGCGCGATGATCTTCTCTCATCTGCCACAAGCCGGTGCCACTGAAAGGGCGCTGCATCGGCATGTTGAGGTGGGGATGTAGAGTTATTTGAAGGAAGGTTGGGAAGTCGGGAGGGGGAACTGGGAAGGTAATCAGATAGGGGAAGATACGGTATATTCTGGAATGGATCTCAAGGCTCTTGTTGCAGTCTGAGGCGCTGGAATCTTTGCTGTACGGTGGTCCGATTGCCTTAGAGCGCACCGTCGTGCGTATAGAAGACGCAATTGAGGTATAGGTCCGGTGTCCTCCGGCTTCTTGGGCGTCCAATATGAGTCCTCATCTATTGCCTAGTATGGTTTGAGCAACCATTTGGAGGTACTCAGAGGTCCTGTTGAGCTTTGTCCTTCGACGACATCACGTCGGTAATTGCCGGTGATTGTTGATTCCGAACACGCCACGTTGATGACACGTGATAGGTACCCTCCTTGTCCTCCCCCACGACCTCGACGAGCCGCTACCTGTTGCCCAGTAGCGATGTTTCCACTTCCAGCTGAAGAAATTTTGACCAACTTCAGAAATGAAGCGGGATGCCCTATATCTGGTGCAACAGAAAACCTCTGGGCTTGTCCTTTGATCCCATACGCAGTCGCAGACGATGAGCAGCAGGTATTTACTCGTGAGCTGGCTGAAAAGGCATACTGAGTCAGATACTTAGGCTCTCCGTATGGAGTGGATGTTTGGTCTTCCGCGGGGTGGCCTTTGGTACTACCTCAGGTCGAAAGAGAATATTATCCATCGTATGTGCAGTTCGCCGCTTGCTCTTCTCGATAAGTAACATGTCTTGCAGTCATGAAAGATATTCGTGATATGTATCGACGCGGAGACTTTGTACTGGCTCCGACCTTCGGTGAGACTGCTAAGGCCTTGCAGTACTTGGCAAGCCCAAGTATCAAGGATCGCGACGAAAACGACATGTCGACCCGCCGCCCAATGTCTTCGGTCAGTGAAACCCTTGGCTCAGATAATATACCCCCAACACGATTGCTCAATTGCCTCTTAGCTCGCTCGTCCAGACGGGCTTTATCGCTATGTCTTCATCGCGATGAGCAAGGCGGGATGGGCCCTTCGGAAGGAGTTCAGCATGCAGCGACAGACAACGGTGGACCTCAACGGCGGGCTTCAACCAGACAACGGCGAGCCTATGGAGCCGGGCACGGAGGAGCTCCCCGTCGTAGAGTGTTACGCGCATCCGTTCTCGATGGCCACGTTCGCGGAATGGATGCTCGCTAGGCTTCGGGCCACAAGTCTGAGCGGGCAATATGATGCCCTCGCTTATGTGATCATAGCTAACTGGCAGCGCCCCTCCAACAACTACGCCCCTCAATGGTTCATCGACGAGCCGAGCTACGACTGCGACGACTCGACTCTGTCCGCTACTGCGGCTGCTGGCTACGACGAGTCCTCATCCGACGCAGATGCATGCACGGTGCGCGAGCCCGCTGGTATCCTGGGCGACCCCTTGATCGACAATGACGACGACGACGATGGTGACGACAACGAGCGCAAGAAGGTCTGCCATTGGTTCACGCAATACGACCCGAAAGCGAAGCCGCCGCACGACGCTTCTCGCTCGCCCGCTAGAGTGCGCCGCTGCCGCCGCCTACAAGAGAAGATGGGTCTGACGGCACCGCCCTCGCCCGGAGAGAGCGAGCTGCCTCTTTCTCCAGTGCGCCGCGGCCCGCTTCGCCCTCGCGACCCCGTCCGGTGCCCGCCGGTGTGGGCGAGACGAAATGGGCGTTTCCCGACGCCTAGGTTCACGAGCAATGATTGGGCCTATTTCCGCTATCATGTCGCGCTTGCGGGCTCTGTCAATCCCACGCCGCCACCTCAAAAGCGCTCGACTTGCTCATCGCGTACGACCTAACGATTGCTGCCTTTGGCGAACCGACATACCTAGCGAATGGGCGCCGACCTTCACCTACACCCTGGGCGCGTGGCACCACAGATTGGCTCGCCGTAATCCATCCCGCTGAAAGTGCAAACCTCTCCGTGAGTCGCTCGCTGACGCGAATGCTCCTGCATTGCAACCCGGACAAAGCCCTCGCGGAAGCCGCCCTCCAGGCAGACATGTGTATGCAAGTGTGTTCATAAGCCTGCGGCGACGATGAGACCTTCCCTCCCCGTCCGAGGGGCTGCCACTCCGATTCTTGCACGATGGAAAACCGGCTAGCAGGACTTCTGTCGATGGCAACGCCCCTATAACGCGCTTCAAAGCGTACTGGCTCGTCTCGCCCAACATGCTCTATGCGCGATGGTCGTCTCCCACGCGTTCCTATCTACCGTGGTGCCACCGCGTGAGCGCCGCCTCGCTGATTGTTACTAGAAAATGCTCTCTGAACAGTTGTCGAAGGAAAGCAGGAGATTGGGACGGGGATCTGGAAGGGGGAGGCAGTAAACAGCTTGGATTATATTCCATCGTTCAGGTTCCAATGTGATGTACAGAGAATTACGCGAGGTAGCCCGATGCTATTGAACGACCTGTCGAAGGAGGCAGACAAATCTGAGGTACCCTACGCTTTCAAGGATCATTGCACAATTCTGTAGCCCAGCGCGGGACTTCCACGAAGTCGTGAGGTCCGGCGATTGCCGAACCATGGTCCAGGACGCCAAGACCAGCAATTCACGGCCGGACTTCGTCTGCCACCGTCCCCACCTTGCAATTTTCCCCCTTCCCGCCCGATAAACTAGTCTGACGCAGTACCACTCTCACCAGACCTCCCTCAGTGGCGCGTACACGGTTCTCAGCGAGATAGAAATCACAGTCGCGATTGGCGGAACGAGCGGCCCGCCGTACCAAGCGCCAGCGGAGCCCAGATCGAAGGCGCTCGGCGCTCCTAAATCCCGACCGCCATAAGACGCCATCTTGCTCTCTACCTCCACGACGTGCGCGAGTGCTCCCTCCCCCTGCCAGCGAGCGGCCAGCTCAGCACAACGGGCTTCGACCTGAACTGAGAGCGGAACTTCATTCGATCACCGAGGCCTCCTCCCTCCCTCCCTCCCTCCCTCGAGCATGGCGGCGTCAAATGCGCAAGGCGCGAGCGAGAAACATGACATCGTGGACGCTGAGGCTGGTGGCCTACGAAAGCAGACCAGTGTCGCCGCCCTTCTCAATGGCGAGGTCGATCCGGCACACTGTACAGGCGTCCTGGCTGCCTTCTGCTTTATGACCGGATTCATGTGAGTTTCCCGTTCTCATCGATGTCCAACCACCCTCAGTCGCGTTCACTCCTCTCCACACCCATTCACTGCTTCCCCTATGTGGCGTGCTGCCTGCCCTCCCCTTCTCGCGCTGCGGCTGCGAAGCCACCGACTCCCCCGGTCTCCGATCACGCATGCCACCATCTAACATCCTCTCCTCAGTGACGCCATATCCTTCTCCGCCGTCTTCGTCTGGTGCGGCTTCCAGACCGGCAACTTCATCCAGCTCGCCGTCGCCATCGCCCGCCTCTGGGAGCCTGGCGAGCCTCGCTACTTCCACAAGCCTGATCAACAAGCCCTCGCCTCCCTCCTCGCCTTCAATGCCGGCGCCTTCATCGGCCGCATTGGTGACCATGTCGGTGCGAAGCGGCGCTCATGGCTTGTTGGCGGCAGCTTCATCGCGACGCTCTTCACCATGGCGGCGGCTGTCGCGATGTACCGCTCTGGCCAGGACGTGGACTCGATTGCGAGCAACCGCGGTGACCCGGCGTGGACGAATGCGACGACGTTCGTGGCGTTGTGCTTCATGAGCGCGAGCTTGGGCATACAGGGGATCATCGCGAAGCGGCTGAACACGCAGTTCGGGACCACCAGTGCGTGTGCTTTACGCAGCGCTCGGTGGCACTTGCTAACCTTCGCCTACAGTCGTGCTTACGACGATCTGGGTCGAGCTCATGGCTGACCCTGGCCTCTTCCGCTTCCGCGAGCGCGTCAAGACGCGCGACCATCGACTCATCGGCGCAGGCTCCCTCTTCCTTGGCGGCTTCGTCAGTCGTGCGTTGCTGGCCAAGATAGGAGCAGCAGGTACACTGGGTGTCGGCACGGGCATTCGCATACTCATCATGGGAGCGTGGCTTTTCGTGCCAGGAAAGTTATAACATATTTCGGAGACGTACTCCACACCCTAGACTTGACGATTCAAATAGAACCAGGGGTAGGAGGTCAGCTTGTTGTAGAACGTAGATCATTCAGCGGCAGTTACACGGAATCTTTGCTTTGCATACAGTATTCGTCTCTATTTCCCCTTCATACTGGCATCTCACATCAATTTTGCGTCCGTTGACTTCCAGGTACAATGGAGACCACTGCCTTAGCAGAAAACAATGGTGTCAGACAACGAAGACTGGAACAATAGCGCACAAACAAGGGTAAAATGCGCAAACAAAGCGCAGTTGCCTAATTGGGTCCTGTGGCCAAATATGGCACGCGAATTCCGACACGAGGCATCCGCCAACCGTTCGAAACTTGTTTCCTGCCATCATCTCGAATTCTTGCCACTCGCGAGCTTTTGCCACTCGCTCGCGATAATCTAATCCCAATTCTTTCATCACCGATGTCATCGTCTGTGCGCCCGGCGTCCAGGTCCAGGACGACGAGGGCGACAACAGGTTCAACGGCGAGGGCGACGACCGGCCCGACGACAAGGGCAGCGTCCAGGACGAGGGCAGGCTCAGCAACTCCGGGGACGAGGACGGGCATGACGACGAGGGCAGCAGCGAAGGCAGCCGCCAGTCCGGCCACGAGTGTCACGTCCTTGCCGCAGTCTCCCAAACGCCCCCTCAAACGAGCCGCGTCGACCATGTCGCTTCCGACGCCGCCGCGGACGCAGAAGCGCAAGCGCAACAGACGCAGCGCGACCCCTCAGTCTGATAGCGACACCGAGGACGAGCGCGGGCCCAAGAAGCGCAAGACGTCCGAGGAGCGCACGATGGACGAGGACGCGTTCTGGATGTCGCGCGGGCTTGCCCCTGTCGCGGAGGCCGACGAGGAGGGGGAGAACGCAGAAGGCAGTGCGGGGCCATCGAACGCCGACGAGGAGCAGCCAGTCCTGTTCCGCAAGCTCCAGCGGCAGGGCACGACGGGCATGCCGCCGATGTCGCCGCCGCCATCGCACCGCAAGGTCGTCAAGGTACGCGCGACGGCGACGAAGATCACGGAGACAGTCGTGGTCCCGCGCCCTACGACGCCGACACCGAAGACACCGACGAGGCGGGTGGTCACCCCGAGGACACCCAAGCCGCGCTCTGTGGCCCGCGACTCGCCCGAGAATCCGTTCCTGGAGTCGCCGACGACGCCTACGCGCGCGAGTGGCCGGTCGAGCAGGGCAGAAAGCCCTGTGGCTGGACCCGCGAAGCTGCGGGACTCCCCCGATCTGGATGAGAGACCTATGCTCACCTATGTCTAGTGCGTCTACCATTTTTCCTGGTCGATCTTCCGCTGACCTGATTCACCAGCCGCGGCACCAAGCGTCAGCTGCCCAACCCGAACTGGGACCACGCCAAGAACAGGCCCAAGTCGCCCGACCCGCGTAGCCTGCTCGATCCCAGCGACCCTGACTACGTGCCCGACCTCCGCTGCGCACCCAAGATCCTCTTCCCGCAGGCCCGCAAGGGCAAAGGCAAAGCGCGCGCGACCGTGCGCAAGAGCCAGCGTCACGTCTCCCCCGCGCTCGCGATCGACTCGGACGGCGACGACTATGACGAACGCGACACGCTGCCCTCGGTCAAGCTTGACTTTGGCGCGATGGCGAGGGCTGCGCCCGATTCGCCTTAGTGGTCTCACTTATCGGTGGCATCGCCCCGCTCAACGTCGGTGGACCGTCCTGTCCGCCGGCTTCATTGTCCAGTCTCGTCTGTCCTTCATCCCGCCTACCGGTTCCGATCTTTCCCGCCTCTCGATATATAATGACCGCCCGCCTCGATTTGTTTGTCTGCGACAACGTATTCCGCTTACCTACAGACTCATTTCTTGTTTTTCCCTGCGCCGCAACGCGCTCCTCGCCATGCACTGAGCGCTCGTCCGCGCGTTTCTCGATGTGCAACTTTCTTGATGTGTAATCTGAACCCCCAGACCAATTTGTGAATATTTACGCCCCTCACGATTTAACTTTCTCTTCTCGCTTTGTATCTTTTCAGCCTACCTCAACTGCGATACCTCTTTGCTCAACCTTGAAGGCGCGAGGCCTTCATTGTACCGCCCCACATCCCCCTCCTCATGCGCGCCGCCTTCGGCCTCGCGTCTTCCCTTCCTCCTCCCCCTACCACAATAGACGTTCTCGATCCATACTTTATTATACTTACGTATGCGTACCCTTGCGAGCGCGCAGGTACTGACTACTAGGTGATCTATGCGGCTGCACTAATGTATGGATCTTATGCTCAATTGTCCCCCGAACGGGCTGTCTCCGTATTCCGTCTTGTCTGGTAAGTGCTCACTGTTTGAAAGGTTGAAAGAGGGTTTCAGCAGTATTTCGCAAACTGCGCAGAGATCCAGTCACGCAGCGTTCTCCACGCAACTGTAGACCACGGCGGTGATTTTCGCAAGTTCGACTTCGGAAATTCAAACGGCTTGACTGGCCGGCATGCCGGTCCGGATTGCAAAACTTGTTTCCCCCCACCATCAACCATGGCTTCAGCGTACGTCGCCCAGCGCGTCCACTGAACTCTGCTGACCGTCATCTAGAGCACCGAAAACATCATGGGCGGACGAGGTTGACGAGCTCGGTGCGCACTCCTTGAAGCATCCAAATTCGCTGATCTAAATCGCGTCCGATCATCCAGAGGGCCCAAAAAACGAAGACTACATCGATGAGAACGGCATCCGCACCGTTATCGAGTACACCACGAACGACGAGGGGAAGAGGGTGAAGGTGTGTGATCGACAACTATGAAGGAAATCGCAGAACTTACCATCTTTCCGCCGCTGACAGATCACCCGCCGGACGAAGCGTACCCTTCAGAAATCCGTCGTCGACCACCAGGTCGCGGAGCGCAAGAAGTGGGCCAAGTTTGGCCAGGAGCGCGGGAACAAGCCCGGCCCCGATCCCTCGACAACGACCGTTGCGGAGGTTGTGTCGTTGACATTGGCGCCAGGGAATACGGTGCGTTTACTTGAAACCGTTTGCTTGCGTGTGTTCATCACCTCTCCATAGTCCTCAGAGCCCGAGGAGAAGCCCGCAGATGCGGCGCCGAAGCTTGTGGGCCGCAAGGTCGTCTGCCGTCTTTGCAAGGGCCAGCACTTCACCGCGAAGTGTCCCTACAAGGACCAGCTCGGTGGTCTCGATGCTGCCGGTGCGTCTCATCCCCCTTCGATCTTTTGCCGCGCTCATTCAATCCCGCAGACGCCCCTCCCCCCGACGAGGATGCCCCTACTGGCGAGCCTTCTGCTGCCCCTGGCAAGCCCGGCGGTGCGGGCGGAGGCGTCTACGTCCCCCCCTCCCTGCGCGCTGGCGGTCGCGCTGCTGGCGAGTCCATGCGCGGCGCAGGTGGCCGGGACGACCTTCCGACCCTCCGTGTCACGAACATTTCCGAGGACACTCAGGAGAACGACCTGCGCGAGCTCTTCGGCGTCTTCGGGCGCGTCGCGCGCGTGTACGTCGGCCGCGACCGCGAGACCGGCCAGGGCAAGGGCTTCGCGTTCGTCAGCTTCGAGGACCGGGCGATTGCGCAGCGCGCGATGGAGAAGGTCAACGGGAAGGGCTATGACAACTTGATCTTGAGCGTGCAGTGGAGTCGTGAGTGGAGTCGCTTCATGGTGGTCGATGGGATGCTGATGTTTACGCAGAGCCAAGACCCGAGCAGCGTTGAGGGGTCTGAGGATTTCTATCTGCCTGTACTGTGTGTACGACTATATCTGTATCATGGGCCTACTGGGCCTTATGCCATGCGCTTGCTTGCATCTTCTGTCCCATCCTCTGCATATGTGTATCTCACGAAACCAACTTCAATCGGAAGAGCCTCCATGACTCCTTGCGCCATGATTCACATGCGATTCATTGGCTGGTAAGCCTGTGCGTCGCCCTTGACACTCGCCTCTGATCTTCGTTCTAACCCTTTGCCATCAGTAAGCGCAACTGTCTGCCGTCCTTCGAACTGTCAATGAAGGCGAGTCTCTGGTGAATTGTTTGGCGTGCGCTCGTAACCTGTGTGCCTTCACAGAACAGGACCGGATAAGATACCGCTCGTCAGCTTGCTTCCGGGTTCGCGCGGAGGACACGGCGGGCAACTCCTCCCCATCGTACAACGGATGAATGGGCTGGCATCTGCCAGTCCACCGAAACTCGCACTTCTGTGCGTCTCGACAGCCGAGTATGAATAGCAATCAACACTTCGCAATGGAGTTGTCGAAGGAAACCCGAGCCTTGAATGCCGGTTGTCTACTTAGGTTTCCGGCGTCAGTCACTTCCGCGGCTATAGGGCTGCTCAGCGTCGGAGTGCCCTATCCCCGCCTAGTTTAGCGTGACCCCAGACTAGTATAAAGGTCAAGGGAGAGCAGCCTCGCCCCTTTCCCAGCCTTAAGCATCTTACTGCCATGATGCTGACCTGGTCGAACATGCTCTTGGCCCTCGTCTTCGCCGTGGTATACGTCTACGTGCGCCGCCTCAGACGCGCACCTCTTCCTCCGGGCCCAAGGAAATTACCTTTCATCGGTAGTCTGCTGAACTTTCCGATGGAGAAGCAGTGGGAGGCGTATACGAGATGGGCGAAAGAGTATGGTGCGTTCGATGATGCCTTCTGTATCCTCTCCCGCCAGCGAGCTCACTGGGTAACAGGCTCTGATATCCTGCACGTCGAAATACTCGGACAATCCATGATCATATTGAACACCCGCGAAGCTTGCGCCGATATACTAGACAAGAGGTCCGCGCACTATTCGGGCAGGTGAGTTTTTCGCCGTGATATCGGTGGTCGAAGCGCAACATCGGACATTGCTCATCTCTTCCTCATCGTACTAGGACAAGCATGACGATGCTCACTGATCTGATGGGATGGAATCACGCTCTGCCATTCCTTTCATACGGTAAGCAACCGTGCGCTTTACGTGCCTCCGTTGTTCCGAACCCTCTCTCATCCTATGGCTGACACAGTCTGCAGGCGATGAATGGTAATTTGAGCTCTTCTCTCGCGTCACCAATGATCCTCACGTTTCTGCTCAAGGCGCAAGAGCCGCCGCTTCATTTACGAGTACATCAATAGGCCTATAGGACGCGCGCGCAACTCCATTACACGCACAAGCTGCGTCCACGCCTTCCTGCGTCGCATGCTCGACGCAAAGCCGGACGGGCTCGAAGGGAACGCTCGCTTGTAAGTTCTGTCAAGACATCGTAAGCGCTTCTGTGCTCACCCCCTGCAGACTGGTAGGCGGAATTATCATTGGCATGGCGTACGGGTCTGCGCCAGATTCGGAAAACGACCCCTGCATCGTAATTTCGGAGAAAGTTGCCAAGGCAGTCCTCAACGCCGTGGCGCCCGGAAGATATCTGGTGAACATGATTCCGGCACTCAAGTATATACCAGCTTGGCTGCCAGGTAATCTCTCGCATCTTCAAGCAGGCGAAGTGTTGCTCATCGAAACTTTTCGTGTAGGTGCGCAATTCAAGAGAGACGCCCTTAAATGGCGAGAGCAGACGCGTATCATGATCGAAGAGTCGTATGTCACGGTCAAAGAGCAGATGGTAGGTGCCAGTGAGAGACGGACGCATGAAGAGCGTCCCGATTGATGGGTCCTACTCCAGGTCAGCGGCAGTGCTGCGCCATCGCTGCTATCGGTTATGCTCTCTAGGGCCTTATCTTCGACTGAGGAGCAGCTTCTCAAGCATACGGCCGGGATATTATACGTTGCGGGCATCGACACTGTGAGTCTTCGCTCGCGGCCGTCCTCGCGGCTTATTGATGTGGTAGAGTGCCGCCTCCCTAATGCACTTTTTCCGTATCATGCTCGACCATCTAGATATGCAAGCACGCGCCGCGGCTGAGCTAGACTCCATGCTGCCTCCAGGACAACTTCCGACACTGAATGATGAGGCGCGCTTGCCCTTCACCACAGCTCTTGTTTTGGAGTCCATGCGTTACCAGCCCCTAGCGCCGCAGGCATGACACAATTCTCTTACTTGGGTCGAGCCGCCAGAGTCGACTGACCCTTTTGCTTAGGCGGTCCCGCATAAGTACACGGGTGACCAGGACGATGTGTACAGAGGCTACAGAATACCGAAGGGGTCCATGATCATTCCAAACACATGGTGAGTACACCTCTCTATGCATTCGTCAACTAAAGGCGCCCTTGTTGCAGGATGATGCTGCGCGACGAGGTACGCCGCGGTTTCGATGTTAGAAGGATCTATATATTTGATGCATACCGACAGGTCACATATCCATCTCCGCACGACTTCAAGCCCGATCGCTTCCTCAATGAAGATGGTACACTCGACAAGGAGATATTCAACCCGCGCGACATCACCTTCGGTGTACGTTCAGTCATCGCATAGCCCTGATACTACTCACTACCCTCGCACAAAGTATGGCCGCCGGATCTGTCCCGGTAAAGACCTTGCTTATACCACTCTGTGGCTAGTGGCTGCTTGTGTGCTCCGGACATGCATCGTCGTCAAGGCCAGGCGTGCCGATGGTACAGTCATCGAGCCGCCCTTCGAGTGTGTCGGCGTCGGCGTGGCCATGTGAGCTGGACGCCGTTCATCCTTCTCGCTTGTTGCTGATTCTATGCGTAGGATGCCCGCGCCTTTCCAGTGCGCTTTCGTTCCCAGAAGCGAAGAGGCAAGAGAGATGATCATAGCCACCAATGCTTTAGAGTAGCGAGCCTTGTCGAGCGATACCTTTCCAGAAGCGGTAATCCATACTATGCTTGTGCCCTTACCCCCACCGGGTCCCGACAGTATTCTTCGATTCAGGTCAGCATTATCATCTCTCGACGTCTTGAGCTCGCTCAAGGTGACTTGAATGACGATCACTGAGTCGGTAGCCTGGGAGCAGCCGCGAATTCGAAGGTCAATGCGCTGGGTACCCTCGGGGCCAAGGGAAACCCCAAAATTCGGTCAATGACCTGAAACACGTCGGAAATATCTATAGTTGTAGGGTTTGAGCGGCGCGAGAGCACTCCCTGAACCTATACGAAAGAGGGGACTGTCTGGTAGCGTCCGTCCTGCAACAGGGGTCTTTCAAGCTATCCCAAGTTCGGCGGATACACGTTCCCCGCCGAGCAACTATGTTTTGCCACTTTTTGTGGCGACAATCTGGCAATAGGACGATAGCTAGTGGACACCGTGCTACTGTATGTTGATCAGACAGCCGCTGGACGTCGACTGAGGCCAGTCGGCCGTCTCCTCGGAAATCCCAACGCGCGCTTGAAAGTGACACAAATTGATTGATATGCATTGTAATTTGTACATGAGATTTTCGCAGCGGTGTTGCATTCTAGCATAATATTGTGAACGAAAGGCTCAATGCTTGAAGGTCAGCCAGGATTTGACGCTGCGCAGTATGCTACCCTCAGAGGACGCGCAGGAACGGCTAGTTCTGTCGTCTACCTCCTCCTTAGGTATAGGCACACAGGACGCTTCACTAGCGACCTCCCCTGCCTCGAGCGACTTCGAAGTCGGCTCGGAAAGTGTCGTTGCGGGCGACTCCTTAGCGATGTCGCACGAGATAGCGGACGTGCTGGCCGCTACGATCTTGTGGAAGACTGTGAAGTGTGAGCGCTATCCGAGGTGCCTGAAAATCTTGGTAGCTTACCTTCTGTCGAGGGGTTCCTGACACTAGTCGGACTCAGATAGCGCACGGAACGCCGGTTGATCGAGGATGCTCGAGCAATGCTGGACGCAATCTGACCGAGCGTCTCGCCTTGCGTCGAGGCGCTGGCGGGGTCAGCCCTGACTCTCTTGTGAGCCGGTTCTTCTCGGTCATCACACTCGGTCTGAGCGCGCTTGCGCCTCTGAGCCTTCGCCAGATACGACACCCAGACGTCCGAAGGAACACCGAGACCGAACAATCTTCGGGAGTCAGCGTTCACTCATTATAACGGCGGAAACGGCGCACTTGTAATCGTCACGGTCGGCAAGATGATCAATCAAAGGAGGGAAGATGGCCTCAAAAGCCGTGTCGAAGTCGTCTTCGGAGTTCGCATAGAGGTCGTGGAAATAGGCGAGAAGTCGTGATGCGAAGCGCCTGCGCTCCTTCGCTGACTTAGACATATCGCCAGACTCGTTCGAGAGCCAATAAAACGCTATAGAAGCGAGGGTTTCATCGCTCAGGATCTTCTTAGATAGTTTCTAAGGTGCAGGAACCATTAGCATACTGTGGCGCGATAACAACGGGCGGGACACGCACGGAAACATGGATAGGAACATAGCAATTGAGCTGAAGAGCGACGCAATGATCATCAAGAGCCCGGGAGAGGTACGCGAGACCGAGGGTAGGTATCAGTTCGGAGTATTCCTTGTGATTTTTCTCATGTTCCACGGGGACGCAGATGGACGGGCGACGGAGGTCGAATTGGCAGAGGACGGAAGGAAGGTTGACGGGCTTCAAGCCACGGACAATGTCGATCATGGACACGGGAGTGGCTTCTTTAGACATTGCGAGCGACGGATATGGGGGAAAGGAAGGAATAGATACATCAGCGCGAAGGGGCCGTAGAAGTACGATTCGATTCTTATTGTTCCCTTTTGGGTCAGTTGCGGAGACATGTGATGGATCATGTGCAGAAGCGTACGCACGGACCAGAGCCTGCCTAGGCACCAGCGCTATCCAAAGAGCAGATTCCTCTCGCAAAAGCGTTCGAGGAGAGTGCCGTCACCAGAAATGTGATCATAAAATCAAGGATGCGATGCAGAAACGTCACTCAACTTTTTGGAATTTCCTCGCGTTTCCTTGATCCCGTAGCTTCCCAAAGTATCTTAATTGATAAGACACCCTCCGGGTGGAGAAATACCCAAAATCCAGACAATAAAGTCGCGCGGTGCTGTAAAGCCAGATGAGCCTTGGGAGCTTGTGGAACCTCACCCCGTAGGGGGCCTGGCTTAAGCAGCTTCAAACTGACGCCGGCCGTCAGCAAGGGTTACCTGCTTTCATCCCCACCCGGCGTGGTAGGAATGGCACATGTATTTTTGCTCGACATAATGTCGAAGTCCCGGGGGTATTTGCGGCGGGGCCTCGTGCAGTTGCCTGAGTGCTCGATAGCAAGCCGCCGTCGCTGAGTAAGGAAGCTAGTCGCAATAGCAGACGATATAGCCATGGGAGGCTCGACAATCTTGTACTTGTAGGTCCGGGAAAGAGAGGATCGAGCAGCGGAACCAAATTCGCTCTCGCGCGTGGCTTGTCTCGGCCGGGTCCGGCCGCGGTGGCTGCTCATGTTGAGCGATCCAGTACGTAGATCAAGACTCTCCTTAACCATCTTGCGAAGTAGCCGGATCAGTTTAGAATTTCTGGAAGTGACGTTCAAGACGTTTACTGACCTGTAATATCTCAACGTCGCGCGGGCGGCGCGATGGGAGCTCGGTCGAGTGGATGATAGGTATGCGCAGAAGACAAGTTACAACAAATAACACAAGTATGGGGTACAAAGAGGCATGGATATATCGCGAGCACAAGAGAGCGGGACAGCAGATAATACATCAACACTTGTCTCAAAAGGACGGACGAAAGCCTACTTCCTCATGCAAACGAGAGCTTATGCTCGAAGCAGAGGCGCTCGCGGCGCGAGACTCGGTAAGCGGTGCGTCAGAAATCTTCCAAAACTCTGCAAGAGATTGACTCACGTCTGATCTCGCGAACGACGGTGAGGACGGCAGACGGCATACCAGTCCGCTGGAAGGTCTTCGCGTCGCGAACTCCGGCGGCAAGTAGGCGACATTAGCAGGCGGTGATGTTGCGCGTGGATTCTTCTAGCGGGCTTGCCTATTGTTTCCATTGGGTGAAGTAAGCATCTTCGCATAGCTCTAGCGAGAACCCTTGTATCCGTTGGGGACACACATGTCGGGAGAACGTCGTCGAAGTCTTGCAGAACGACGGGCGTTTTGTGCAAGTCCAAGAGATAAGTCGCCCAGAGAAACGGCGGCGCTAGCTACGGCTGCGTGCTTATTGTTCCCTTTCGGGTTGGTTGCGGAGGCATGTGACAAATCATACGGAGACGCGCGCACGGACCACAGCGCGTAGCCACCCACTCTATCCCACGACTCTCGCTCGCTACATTGGAGGGTCCATAAAGGCCTGTCACGTCTGCAAAAATGAGCATAGATTCAAGTATAGGGCGTAGAAGCGGTACTCAGCTTTTCATTGGACTCGCGTCAGTACCCGACTTCATAGCAGAAAGTCTGTCTTACGCAGTATCCAACCCTCGGGATCGAGATTAACCCAAAATTCTGCCGATAAAGTCGTGCAGACCCGATGCAGCAACGGGTCCAGGGCTGTGGTCACCTCTCCCCTGTAGGGGCCGGGCGGAGCGGCTTTCTCGAATGCCTGGCGCCGGTCGTCAGTGCGGGCCACCCAAGTCATCATCCCCACCCGGCGTGGTAGGAATGGCGCCTGTATTTTTGCTCAGCCTACCTCTGCGCAGAAGTCCGGGAGTGCTGGGGACGGGGACCGGTGTTAGGTTTGTTTATTGTTCTCGATTGGGTAAACGGCGGCCGCACGAAGTGATTGGCGCACGGACCAGTCATCACTGGCAGAGGGATGCAATGGTTATTCCCTCGTCGCGAGCACTGCGTTTGTGTTACGGATCTCGACGCTATCGAGCACGCTTGGTGTGTGGAAACATCGACTTGGGCGCCCCAGAAAAGCATCACTGATAGTCAAGGTCAGTATCGGACAGAATAGCATCGTGGGATCATACCTCGGTGCCAAGGGAAACCCAAAATCCGGTACATAAAAAGCGTGCAGGCCCTTGCCGAGTAGGCGTGCGAGTGCGAAAGCTCTCTCCGAACAGGTCATCGTAAGTAGCCTCCGCGTTAGAGGGCTGAGATCCTCGAAGACATCAAGCAGGACTTGATGGCGTCGTTATGTTTTTGTGACTTCAACAGGCAGTCGCAAGCAAGGCAGAAGGCGCCTCGTCCCGGTTGAATTCAACCTGGAGATGCGAGCACGACGCGTGCGGGAGAACCAGCAGTGATCATGTGTTTTGTTAGAGCAGGGTGCGTAAGCAGTATTCATAAGAGCCTCCAGTTCGTGCAACCCAGGAGAGGCCGAAGTCGGTATCCAACGACGAGTCAAATGAAGGTGAGGGCAGGAAGGAGCGAGTCGTGCACGTGGCTGAGTGCTCGGCCGGCTCCGGCCGCCATATCACTGCGCGTCAACAATATCTTGACCTTGACTTCCATGTTCAGTCTGCTGTATCCTTCCCATGATGATATCTGACCGTCGATAAGTGTGCCCTTGGCTTGCCTGACGGGTCGTGTAAGTTTAGAATGCAAACGATTGGCCACGTCACCCACGCTTGCATGGGCAATTTGAGCCAGTGTCTATATAAGCGGCTAAGCACCGGAAACCCTCCTGACGATGGGACATACCTCCGAAACAGTGTTCTCAAATTCATGGGAGGCCTGTCAATGCTAACGAGATGATGCCATGTACTCCCAGTCGCGCTGAATGCGAGAAGGTGAGCGCTTTCGTTATCGACCCTCAATTCTATACGCTGTTTGCATACTGATACTCCGCCTAGCTGTCAATCGATACATTGTGCTGGTCACTTGGCTCGCCTCTCAGCTGTGGAGACGATGCCAGCCAATGCGATGCACTATGTAACATAAGCACGGCGTTGGGTCAGAGGCACTTTTCCTCTCGCCCATCAACCGTCCGCAACCATCATGCTCGAGTCCAGCCTGCCTTTCCTTGCGGTCGTGACTTTGGCGCTCGAACTCGCGTAATTGCGCGTGCGTAGACGACATCAACTACCACTTCCCCCAGATCCGAGGAAGCTCCCACTCATCGGCAACCTCTTCGACATGCCAAGCTACGAGTGGATCACATACACCAAGTAGGCGAAGGAGTCGGGTGAGTCGCTCTCGTGCGGCTCTGATGTCGATCTGCTAACCATCCAACGAGATATGGACATCATCCACCTCGACGTCGTCGGGCAGTCGATCGTCGTACTGAGCTCCTACGAGGCTTGTATCGACTTGCTTGAGAGGCGCGCGAAATTATACTCGAGTCGGTGAGTAACTTGCATGGGCACAATCATGCTCAACGCTAATGACCTTGTCGATAGGCCGACGTTGGCCATGGCGATTGAGCTCGTCGGATTTATTTTCAGCGGCTTCCGGCCATAATGCGGCACTCCCATCTCGATCAACTCAGGCTCCTACCTGACATTTTGACTTTAGACGGCTGGCGAGCCCGACGTCGCCTCGTCTACGGGGTGCTGCACAAGACCGCGCGCCGTCAAGCGCGCTTCCGCCTTATTGGGCTCTGGGCGACGTACACATTACTCCGCGCCACACACAACGCCGGCGAGGATGAGATCGAGTCGGGGCTCCGGCAGTGAGTTCTATACCGCCTTCCTTGACGCTGGCTTAAGCTGACCCTCATATTACCCAGCATAACCACCTTCACTAACCTTGATTATTCCCCGCAGTGCGAAGGCGGAGGCCATGATCGGAGCGACGGAAAAGTGCGATTACTGAGCTTGGTCAGTCAGCTTTACACAAACCCAGTCGCCGTGTTCCAATTTTCTCATCCCCTGCCAGCGCGCGACCAGATCCTCAACCTGGAGCGCTTCGGCGGACGCCAACCACTGCCAGCGTCAAGCCTATGTTCGGAAGGATTAGCACGTTGGCTCGTCTCTTCGTTTCCTCATGCCGACTCCTGCAGTCAAGCACTATGCACATCCCAAAATCCAGCTGCTTTCGATCCCGGCTCATCAGTTTGCCTTTTAGCCGCTGGTCGAAGCGAGGGTGATGCTACCACCCAAAAGGGAAGCAGCGAGCTGCGTCTTGCGCCCATCTCTCCCGAAGACACGTGGCGTTTGTGCGGCTCGCTGAGCTTCCCTCGCCATTCCCGCTCCTTGGACGTCCGGAACTGCTCAGCCTCGCAGGCACTGTAGTCCTTCCGCCCGAGCTCGTCCTGAGATACGCTGATTGCGCCGTCTGCACAACGCGACATTCCCTGGCGACGGCGCTCGATATAAGAATGCGCCCTCGGAGCACCATGAGCCATCTTCTCCGCGTCTCTTCTCCTCCCTTGCAGCCTTATGATGTGGCTCGGACACTCTTTTATGATACCCTTGCTGGCGGCCACGTTGTCGCGCGCCGCGACCGTGCAGCTCAACGGCACCACCCTCATTGGAACTGATATTTCATCTGGAATCGCAGCGCAGGAGTGGTTTGCGGGTACGCGAGCAGGTCTGAGGCGGGCGAGCGCTGCTAACTTCCTCCTTCAGGCATACCATACGCCGAGCCGCCTGTCGGGCAATTGCGCTTCCGGCCTCCGGTCGCGAAGGCCCTTACTGAATCTACGCTAGATGCGACTGCCTATGGGCCTGGCTGTCCACAGCCTGTACGTCTGCACTTTGCTAACACATCGGACGTTCTGAGTGTTCTTCGTACAGGACGTGCTCGGAGTGGCGTATGAGGACCAGGCCGAAGATTGTTTGACTGTCAATGTCTTGCGTCCTGCGAACACATCCAGTGATGCAGGACTTCCAGTCGTATGTCGTCTCCCTCCCCCGAGATCTATGTTCTGATCGAAGGATTTCCCACTCAGTTGGTCTGGTCCGTACAAGTCGCTCACGCCCATCTCATTCCGCGTATCTCATGCTTCTGCAGGGTCTATGGCGGCGGCTTCCACGGCGGATCTGCTAGGCTGTTCAACGCGACTGAACTTGTTGCGCAGAGCGTCTCTCGAGTGAGCCGTTCGCTTGCATGATGCACTCCTACGCTAACGTCACTACCAGGGCACGCCTGTCATCTACGTCAATTTCAACTATCGCCTGGGACCCCTTGGCTTTCCGAAGGGGGGCGAAATGGAAAGCAAGGGGACGTTGAATGTTGGGCTGAAGGATTCCTTGCTCGCCTTCCAATGGATCAATCGCAATATCGCGGCGTTCGGCGGTGATCCTGCTAAAGTGCGTGCTTGATAATGCTTCGAGATCGATCTCAAGCTGACTGAGTGTAGGTTACCGCTGTGGGCAGCAGCGCAGGTATGGGTTGGAAAAGCTTTCCGTCGGATGCAAGCGCTAATACGTGTCCTAGGCTCAATCACCATCCAGATTCTATCGCTGCAGAGCTCCTTCACCGACTACATTCGCGCCGCCATCTACCAGTCGGGCTTCGCCGCGACAAGCACGCTCAACAAGGCGACAGTCAACCCGGACCAGTGGAAGTCCTTCGTCGACGCGGCTGGCTGCGGCTGGACATACGCGAACGCGCTGGACTGCTTGCAGAGCGCAGATACTGACACGATCATGAACGCGACGTGGCAGGTCGTCCCGGACACCTCGCGCGGCTGGTTCCCCAACTTCGACGGCGACATACTCCCGGAGCTGCCTTCTCGTATCTGGGCCTCCGGCGCATACGCGCGCGTGCCGTTCATCGCGGGTACACATCTCGACGATGGTGAGGCGTCCGCTTATGAAGTGTGCTTGCTGTTCTGACTCCTCGAAGGCACGCGCTTCACCCCGACCTTTGTGAAGAATGATGCGGAGGTTCGCCTGGTGCTGAACGCTGCGGAATCGCCGGCACTGGAGGGATACAATATTGCTCAACTCGACAAGCATATCAGCAATATTCTCCAGCTGTACCCAAATGACCCAGCCCTAGGATCGCCTTACAACACCGGGAACGAGACGTTCGGGTTGAGTCCCCAGTACAAGCGCCTCGCATCCATCAGTGAGCCAGATTGTGTATCCATAACTCATGGTCGCTAACATGGCAAAGTGGGTGACATCAACTTCGAGTCGCAGCGGCGCTTGTGGCAGGCGCAGACTGCTGCTGACGATGTTGCGTCGTACGGCTACCTCTTCACGGATCCCCAGATCGACGCCGAGCCTCGCGTGGGTGGTATGTGTATCTCCAATCCTCGAGGCGTGCTATTGAGGTTGATCCCGACAGTACCGCACGGCGCAATCGTCGACTATATGTACTACCGCATACCCGACGGATCGCCCCAATCGTCGTGGACCTTGAGCGCGCAGATCATGGACTACTACCTTTCCTTCGCAACAAGCCTCACGCCGAACGACGGGCTTGGCATTCCGCGGGCGGAGTGGCCGCAGTGGGAGGCGGATGATAAGGTAAGCGCTTCGTCGCTTGTCCTTCGCCATCCCACATTGTTGTACTAACGCTCGTCTTCGCCTTTACCCCCATCCTCGCCGCCATCCCCCATTTTCGCTTACATTGCAACTCATTGATACGAATGTCGCTAACCCATTGAAACACAGCTCCTCATGCAGCTCGACGGCACGAACCTGGGCAGCATCCCCGACACGTATCGTCAAGCGCAGATTGAGTATCTGAATTCGGACCCGGGTCTTCTGCACCATCGCGCGGTGCGTGAGCATAAGCGTCGTCGTCAGGCTCAGCGTCACGAGGGTGGGCACTGATAGTCCCCCTTCTCCCGCTTGTTTGGACGTATACCTTCTGGTTTTCTCCTATGACCAGTTTCCATCCTCGTATGTATGGCCTCCGGTCGGAATTAATTCCGTCCGTATGTCTATTCCGATTTCCACTTCGTTGTCAACCTGTATGCAACTTATTAAACGATTGAAGTTATATAGTCCCCGCAACAAGCGTGCACGCTCGTCTTTTCAAGCAGCGGGTGACCGTGAGAACGGCAGTTCCCGACGGAATATTGACCATGTTTGGCAGTCTTTCTTCCTCGGACATCAACATCGCCTTCAGCTTCAAGTCTGCTCCAAGTCATCTTCCAGCCATCAATGCATCCCGCAAGCTGTTATCGGCGTCCATCAAGGTCGCCTCCACCGAATGCCAAGCCACCGCGGGCGGTCGAGGCGGGCGCTGATGCAGCATCAAGTGACTTCAGCTGTGCCTCGAGTTCGAATTACATATCGCGCATGAGCTTGAGCTTCTTCGCGTCTCCCACCACCATCTATTGTTCTTGACGGCCCCCGAATCCTTGTCGCCCACCGGGCGAGGACGCTGCGCGCCATGCCTGCGAGTCCGGAGTACAAGCAGTGCGTGGGCCAGTTCCTCTCGCGTGTTGACAAGTTGAGCTTAGCTGCGGTGGCGCCAGCTTCATCCAGTTCTGCGTCCAGTGGTCCAGCATAGGTAGGCATGTCCTCTCGTGTACGTGAGTGTAGACGATCTCACTATGGATTGGGTAGCTGTCCTCTACTACGACTACGCCCTCACCTTCTCGCGCGAGGTCCAGTACATCTGGCGAAGAAAATTTGGGCTCACGACGATCCTCTACGTCTGCTGCCGCTATGCCTTGGCCGCCAACGTGCTGTATCTGCTTGCTATCTCGGGCCACATACACGAGGTGAGCTGTTTATTTCGAGCTGTTCGATGTCAGCATCTTGTGTGTCCCGTGGCGTGGTGCTGTTCGTTGGGCGCTCAGTGGGAGGAGGGGCCCTCCGTGTTGAACGGGCGAGCGAAAAATTGATAGTGGAAATACATCACGCACGTTCCTCTTCGTCGGTCGAGATTGCTGACCTCCTCACAGTGAGCGCGGATGCTTGCGGCCGTCTATCAGGCTCATATAGAACGACACAGCTGCGACTCCACTTACAAGTCGCTTTCCGCTCTAGGCGTCGTAGGGCGAGGCGCAGTGCTCAGTGAGTACTGAAGTAATGGTGCTGGTCGCCTCATTGCACACTCGCTAAAGAATATTTACCACAGTAACCTGGTCTGCGCGAACGTGGGCGGTATGGGAGCGAAGTCCGTATATTCTGGCCTTGTTGGGCAGCATGACGGTCACGGTCATCGCCATTGATAGTGTAGGTGTGTCAGTCCTGCTAGAGCTCCGGCTTACTGCGTCAACCAGTACGAGACCTCTGGTGTAGCATGCACAGGCGCGAGATTCAGCCATGCGTGAGTTTTACTCACTCGATCGCGATGAATATTTTCTAACGAATCTTCTGCAGCGGTACGAGCTTTCTATCACAGACTCTGCACACTTTAGAGCTGACTCTTCCGCCCAGCCAACGACGCCCTCGTCATCCTGGTCGTGGCCTTCGAGTTCATCTCCACTTTCCTCACCCTATGGCGATGTATACCCGTCATCAGGGCTGACCGACGCAATGGGCTGGGCTCGCAAAATAGCGTATTCCTTGTCTTGGCGAAGGAGGGGTTCATGTACTACTGGTCAGTATGGCATCCATTATGCGAGAGGTGCGCTGACATGAGATTGCAGCTTCGTGTCGCTGTTCACGATGTCTTCGGCTGTGATTAACTACGTGCGTTCGTTATGAATCAGCGCAGATATCATTCTAAAAATCGGACACATCTTACAGAAAGCACCGGTGAGACGTAAAGCATTTCAGACGCTCCGCACAAGCTAACCTTCTATGGACAGATGGACCACCCCATCAGGCGAATACCAAGCGCTTTGACACTCCCGTGAGATGTTCTTCAGCACTTGTCCTCGCCAAGCGTGCTCACATTGTACTTACTAGCTTCTCCGGCATGCTCACCGCGCGCTTCATCTTGCACCTGCGCTCCATGGTCGGGCAAGACGTCGTCAAGACGGACCATGGCCGGGCGATCGAATCGACAGCACCCTCACAGCTAGCCTTCGTCTCGAATCCCATCTCTACTGACTCGTCAGACACGCGCTCAACTTCGAGCGACACGGACCTGGAGTGGACGACCGCGGCCAATGAGGATTTGAGGAGGGATCACTGGAAAAGTCCGCCGGTACAGTTGTCAACGTTCTCGTCTGGAGCGGAGAGTCGGACGTTGGCGTCTGCAGTGGGCGAGGAGCATCCGCGCGCAAGTACGTCGAAGAGAGGGAAGGGGAAGGGCCCACATGTGTATTTTCGAGATTGAGTACACTACGACGAGGATCTTGTATACATTTTATCTCTCCCCTATCCCTCCTCTACGTCGCTGTCGCTGTCTAGGTTCGACATGTCGAAGACCCTCTTTCTCTGCTCGCTGCTGTGTCACGGTTGAACTTTCCGTGACCCTGCTCTAATGACGAATGGGGAACAATTGATTGCCTCCGTCATCACCCTTGCCTCCTACCTTCGTGTCCACCTTCCGAGCCTACCGCAAAGCTCGAGTTATGCGTTCATGCTCGTCTCCCTAGCGCTTCGCGATGTTGGCCGACACAATGCCTTGAAGAACTCCCTCAGCCAGAGTTCCCAGTTGATACGCACGCGATGCAGCGTCGGCCTCCCGTCCTCGGTCGGAACGGCTAGACTTGCCAGTACCTCCTCCGGTCAGACGACCCAGCACGACACCGGCGGCGCGCACCCCACGAGCGCCATTGACCGCCTCAAGCGCAGCCAAGGGGGTCAGAACCTCTCCGATCGCTACCGCCGGCTCGAGCGCTCCGTGCGGAGCAAGCAGGCGCTGCAGCAGGACCTCGACGAGTATCAAGAAGAGGGGGAAGGTGGAGAGGAGCCCTCTACGCAATCCAGTGAGGGCGGAGGATTGGCGACGCAGCAAGGCGCGCCGACGCAGACGTTCAAGGGCTATGTCATCCCCGACGAGCCGCGGCCGCCCGAGGCGGATGGTGCGTCCCCTACCATGCCTACTCCCCACTTGATACTAACCACGACCCCCCTCTCCTCCCAGAATGCTGCATGTCTGGCTGCGCCGTTTGCGTGTACGACCTGTACGAAGAAGCATTGCAAGCCTACAAGGATTCCCTCACCTCCATCCGCGCCGGCCTCGTCCAGATGGGTGTCCCCGAGTCGCAGTGGCCGGAGCGGTTGCGGGAGAAAGCCTCGGAGGCGGCGAAGGTCGAGCGCCCGATCGATATTTCGCGTAATGCGTTCGAGGAGATGGAAAGGTCGTTGGCGGCGAAGCGGGCAGTTAGCAATCCTGGTAGTCAGTGACGCTAATTCAATGCACCGAGGGCAGCGTTGTGACCCGAACTTCTAGCTGCGAGCAACAAGTCACCGCATGGACCTCTGCAAGATGTTCGACCTGGCCCGCCGAAAGTGTTCGCCAATCTCGCATCGCAAGCAAAGGATGCTGTCGAGGCAGCGAAGTGGATAGTCTTCAGCAATCGATAGATCCTCCTTGCCGCTCCTGTCTTCAGGCGGACATCCACACAGATGGAAATGACATAGCAAGCATGCGCATACATATAGCATAGAGAGCCCCGTCACTAGGGACGTACATGGACATGTAATCGTACACTACCGCCAGGGAAGACGCCACCATAGAGCCAGCACCGGACGATACAGACTTAGCACCGACCGCACATACCTCAGACGCGCGCTTACGCGAACGTGGCCGGGCGGTGGGCGATGAACGTCGACTTGTACTTGTTGACGCGGTGGGGGAGGGGGAACTTGAGGTCCGGGACCATGAGCTGCTTGATGTACGGGCGGCGGACGTCCTCGGACTTCTCGACCTCAACGACGCGGAGGATCTGCATATATGCGTTAGTACGATCGCTCAAAATCATTCAGAACCGGGCAACGTACGTGGATCGACCGGAAGCGGGCACGGTGGCGCGCCGCCATGTCCTGGTAGAGGCTCTTGACCGCGGCCGTGCGCGAGAGCTCGCGGAACTCCTTGTACATGTTGTGCGTGCCGGAGCGCGAGTCGTAGCGGAGCCAGATACCGAAGTTCTTCACCTTCAGCGGCTTCTTCTCGTGGATCTAGCGGGGCGAGGGGGAACCTAGGTCAGTACTCCCATACGGCTTGCCTCTTGGGGGCTACCGGGAGATCTACGGTGGGTGGGAGGGGGGGAAGGGGGTACTAACGACGTTGACGCCGATGATCTCGCCGGAGGCCTTCTTGACCTTCTTGAGCTGGCTGGAGAGGGGGTTAGTGGGGGGTGAAGGGGAGGCGGATAGGACGCACCGAAGGAAGTACCAGAACCGCGACTTGGCGACCACCTCGTTGGGCGCGAAGATGCGCATGCGGTAGATTTTGGGGTTCGGGTCCTGCTCGGTGGGCAGGTGGCGACCCACGACCTGGTACTCCACGAAAGACATTCTACGAGGCGGTCGTCAGCAAAGGTGTTCCTCGTCGGCAGATATGGGCAAGTATGGCTGCATGTCGGGGTACAGCTGGGGGGAATCGCCCGATCGGACGAAATCTAGGCGGTATCCGACCAAGCAGACGCCAATCCAACGCATCGCCAGCCTTTCCGCTGCGCATTTCAGCGCAGACGTATTTCGTAGGGCACTCCAACAGCATTCCAGACGGTGAAAACACTCACTTTGGCGGCGGGCGGGTGTTCTTGAGGATGCGGGCGACGGGGAGCACACACGGCCTTGATCGTAGGGATTGTTGACGCCGCTTTGTCTTTCGGCATTCTCGGCAAGGGTCGGCATCTCGGCGGTGGTGTGACAAGTTCGTAACAGTTGAACTTGCTCTCGCAGCTTGTGAGTACTTGTGTTAGTACGGAGATACTCTCAGAGCTGCGGAGAAGTTGAGGTGATCTTTTCCCAGCCTGACGATGCAACGACACGATGCAATCCAGAGTCCAGCAACGCCCACGATGCTGAAGGTTGCGAAAAGAACAGCCAACATAGTCGAGCCATAGCGAGGGATCTGGGGTGGAGAGAAAGCGGGTATATTTGACGATTACTAGAAGTACAGTATCGACGCGAACCATGGACTCAGCGGGCGTAGGTAGGGTGGCAATTTGTTTCCTCCTCCTGGGTCCGACCTGCATGAAAGACTCCAATACCGTACGCAATCCAGCCATGATCCTCTAGTGTGGTAGTATCACTTCCTCCCTGCCTCGATCGCGTCCCCGCTCTTGCACGCTATAATTTTGATCTTCTCAGTGGAAATCAGGTCCGAGCTCTCGAGTTTGATGACCGGCTGTTTCACTACGAACGTCCAGACGTCGTCGCAGAGGCGGTAAGTCTTGAGGTGGCCCTAAAGGGGGGATAACGAAGGGGTTTGGGAATCAAGATAACAGTGACGGTAGTGGTGGGGTGGCGTGCGTGAACGAAGGGATACCATGACGAGGGACGGGGGAGGCGATGTTCAGTTCTGTGCTTTCGGCAGGCTCCAAGGATAGACGCACCTTCAACGTCGCCTTCGCCCGCAACGAGTTCGCCATGGTATCCGCAAGGCTCTTGTCGAACTATAAAGGCGCGCCGATCAGCCCTTACGTTTACCTCCCACCCCCACCGCACACACCACCCACGCACCTGCTGCAGCACCTTCATCGCCAGCTGCGGCGTAATCGCCCCGCTCGTGATGAGCTCGTCGAGGGAGTCCGTCAGTGCCATGCCGAGGCTGGGCGCGTGCCCTTTGAGCTTCAAGTCTGCGCGATACGAGTGCGGGGCACGACGTACGAGGAGCCCCGGTAGAACTCGTAGTATGCGGAGGCCATGGCGAGGTTGTACTGGACTGTCGGGCCTAGAAATGTCGAAAGCAGGGTAGGGGGCTCCGCGGTGACTCGTTTGTCTTGAAAGGCGGGACGCTGAAGGGGCTTCGAGTCGTTCAGGAGAGCGAAGCAGAGGCAGATACGCAGGGGGTCAAGGAATGTAGGTTCTGCGCTTCCTCAGGCAGCTTCTCGCACGGTGAGCGGTAGTCGTCCGGCCTGCTGGTCGTGGTTGACGATCAAACAGTGCACTAACGCCCGGCGCTAAACGCGGGGTCGGCTGGCCCGGGCCGGATGCGCCACCGTGCAAATATGTGTCCCTTCAGCTGCTCCAAGCCCCCATTGGGTCGATTCGTCCAATTCGTGGTATACGTGGTATCGTAGCATATAGCGTGGTCGTTTGCCCCTTTCGTACTGCAAGGCCAGGGTCTATCCCTGCAGCGCCAAATGCTCATCCAAGCACTTCAGAACCGCATCCTCCGGCCACTTCACCGCCTCCCCTTGCCCCAACGGCGACACAATCTCCACCCCCAGCCCCTCCGCCACCTCCCGCACCCTATCCGGATAATCCGTAATGATCCCTTGCACGCCCAGCTCGATCAACTCCTGCGCGACAGAGACATCGTTGACGGTCCACGGTAAGACGGGTTTGCCCAGGTCGTTGGCGAGGTTGACCAAAGAGTGCGTCCCGTCGGTGACGGCGTCGATCTTGGGACTGACGACGTCGATGCCGAGGGTGGCGGCGGCGATGATGGCGGCTTCGGTGATGGAGTCGGCAAGGATGCCGCCGAGGTCGATGGGGAGGTAGGGGGTGCCGATGTAGGCGTTGAGGCTGGGGGGATACGCTTAGGTGGGTGTCCTGTTCAGCGAGGAAACACTTACCTGCTAATCAGTGCAGACGTACGGACGCCAGGGTGTAGAATCTGCATCTCGACGAGAGTGCGCCAGTCGAAGCTTTGGTACTGTCGCCGGATGTCCGTTAGCCCACGCACGATTTCTGTCCAGGGGATAGACTGACTGTGATCCTTTCCATATATCCGCTCTTCTCAAACTCTGCATACTGCGCCGTCACAAATGCATTCACGCCTTTCGTGTTGTACCCGGTGACCAGGGTGTGGTTCACCTTGGACTCAATGTTGAAGCTGACGGTGTGCTCTGGGTCAACGCAAGAGACGAAGTCGAAGAGCTCGCCTGTGAGAGGGGATCAGCAATTCTCTAGGAGGTGAGCTCTTGTTTGCACATACTGAGGGTCGATAGCTTGGTTCCGGGATACGTGCGCTGGCCGGCTGCTTTCGTATGAGTTTATTCACACAATTTTCTGCAACTCTTTCAACTTACGGAAATCTGCCTGGGACAAAGTCCCACAGTCCAGCGTCTTCAGCTGCGCGAGCGTCAGGTCCTTGATGAGCTTCCCGACGTATGGGTAGTCCGGGTCATCAACTTCCTACCGCGTGCCGTTAGCATAGAATTGAGTAGGCGACGCATGTGCGTCTTTCCCAGCAGTAGTCGAAGGCGCGCGATCAGATGGCAAGACGTACCACGGGAGCCGTGTCGAGGCACTTGCCCGCGTCGATCCACTCGTCGTGCCAAACGACGACATAGCCGTCCTTGCACCAAGTCAGCCTTCAATTCGTTCAAAGGGAACGCCGAACTCACCTTCGTGATCCCATTGTCGAGCTCGAGCGTGCTCGCGCCGTCGATGAGGCCCCTAGTGATGCAATGTCAGCCAAGAGATAGTCGGAGAGAGCAAACGTGCGCGATCATCTGGCGAACAAGCCTGCGAAGGTAGGACCGCGCGCTTACCAAGCGAAGCTGGGAAGAACGTTCTCGACGGTGTTCCCCCTTCCGCCACGATGGGCCTGTTCACGGTTCGGTCAACCTATTAAAATGCATCCTGAAGGATGAGAGTACTCACCTGTATGTCCAGCGTCCCACCAGACGCGCGCTTCGCAGGGGATCCTTGCACAACACCTGCGGCACCAAGAAGAGCACCGAGCACAGCGCTGACCATCCTGCTGTGACTTGCGATCGTCGAAGGGGAAGATACGGAAGACTGAAGCTCAGGGGGAAGGAGGGGAGGGGAGCTCGCCGATCCTCAAAACCGTCGCCGCTATTTGTACCCAAGCGCGTCGACCACGCCAGTCTCCGTCCTCGCAGGCTTGAGAGGGTCAGGAACAAGACCTGCGCGTCCCTCGACGGCGCATTTCACGTTCATGAGATTTCAATTCGCGCGTCCCGCGCGGTCGTGGGATGTCCGAGGCCGGCATCACCGAGGAGGCTAGGCATCGACCGCGATATTCGAATCTGAGATTACACCGATGCTTAAAGGCAAGTTCTAAGCGCGTTGATCAGGAAGTAAGAGAGGAAAGCGTCGTGGGCCATATATTAATGCGGTGAGCGGTAATGTCGCTGGATGAATACCGTTCCTGGTGGGGGAGAGCAAGATGCGGCTAGCGGACCGGGACATTCGGTAAGTCCCGAAAAGCAGATGATGAGGCGCTGGCAAACATCCGTCAACATACACTGCTTGTCCCCAACCCTCACGTTATTGCTTGCATACTGTACCCTAGTTCTTGTCACTAGCAAGGAGGACGACCAGAAAGTTCTAATGCGATCTTTTCAGCATCGCTAGGAAGGCTCACGGTTAATGGGATGGCAAAATCTGTAAGATAGCGCGTGTTGGGCTGCGACCTCTAAATTTATAGGCATTTCGTCGGAAGGAAAGACGTAGATCCTTCTTCCTCTACTGTCGAACATGAAGCCGCGTGCTCACTCCAACGGACAGCTGAACAACTACCGACCGCATGTATTCTTCGATCACCTTGCTATAGACGAGATGCGGAACTGATGCAACGAACTGACTGCTACTTTCATTCACTTTGGGGGAACGATTCCTTGAGCCTCGTCTTCACATTGCGCAGTCCAGTCCACGACCTACGCCAAATGCGCGTGCTACTTCCGCGCGCGCTTCGAGCGGCGAGTTTTGGTTGTCGCATCATCGAGCACTTTGCGCTTTTTCGTCGTTGCTTTATCCTCCTGCGTGGGCGCTTTGGGATCCTCCGTGCTCGGTGCCTCTTCGATGTCTCTTGGCTTCGGCGGCTGTTCGACACTGTTCGCCCTCGATGGCCCCTCGGTGTCCTGCGCTTTCGGTGGCTTCTTGTTGAAATACATCACATGCGCGTCGAGCATTATGCCCGCGAAGTGGTCCAGCTCGATCAGTGGCTTCGTCCCCTCGCCCCCAGCGTAGTATTCCGAGATCTCTTGAAAGGTCGCGCGAAACACATCGTAGATCTCCGCGTAGCCCTCAAACAGCGACGCCGGCAGGCGCCGTTTCGACGGCACCCCGCCGTCGCTGACGGGCACATCCGATTCTCTGAACTTGTTTTCCACGCCATTGTACGCCTCTCGCAGCTTGGCAAAGAGACCCGGGATCTTCGACACGGGCGAGTCCGCACCGTACACGTCCCGCAGTACTCTCGCGACCTCTTCCCTGGTCGCAGGCTCGGTGAGCATCTCGACACGATACTCGATGTCCGTGCGAGATTTTGGAAAGAGCGCGCCGCGAAAATCAAACATCGAACCTATCAAGGAGCGCCATAGACACGGCCAGTCGTCTGACTGGATTCTGCGGCGGGGAACGAAGCTCAAGGCGAACTCCATAGCTATCCAGGCTGTGGACTCGAGGTCGTGGAAAAAGTTGCGGTGAAAGACGAGCGAATCTGATGGTCCTTCTGATGCCAATGTCCCCGGGAGTGCGGATGGCTCAGTCGTGCGTGCGAACATATACTTCTGCGTGGCCATCTCGACCGCAGCAAAGTCGTTTGTTCCCTGGAAATGCGCGTGAGCTTGTGTAGCAGACTCAGGAAAGCAAAGGGGACAAACCACGCCGTCGTCGGGCAGTGGAGCTTCGGCGTACTCCAGACTGTACTCGAGATCGTGGAGCTTCAGTTGATACCTCTCGTGTAAGGGCGCGTCGGTCGACGTCGTGAGAAGGCGGCGCAGCATGAGGTTCCCCGAACTGATGTCGCGATGCAGCCAACCGATACGCCGCAGCCAAGAGAGTACTGTGAAGTTACGTGTGAGAAGGGGGAAGAGAGGATCGGGAGTCCATGGCTGAGGAACACGACGTACCAAAAACAGCCTTGTCGAGGGCAAAGAAGAACACCGCCGGCTCGTTGACTTGATAGAGGTCGACGCAGACGTGCGCATGGAGCGTCCGGTAGCGCAGGCGGGCGACAGAGTCATTGTCCGCTTGGTTAGACTCAAAGCCTTCTTCACATGATTTGCAGGAGGAAATTTCTGCCGAAGCTCCAGAGGCCTCCTCCTGCGCTGAGTGGCAGGCAGCGTCATCTTCCTCAGACTCGCTATAGAGGCCGTCTTCTTCATAATCGTATGGCTTAGCCGGTATGTCAGGCGCTGGGGCGCAGGCGCGCATCTCCTCCCACCTCACAACACCGTCGGCCAAGAATTCCATGAAATGCGCCCACACTTCGCGCAACTCGTCCGCGGAGCTAGTACGCGCCTTCAACGCACCGTAAAGCTTGCGCTGCGAGCGCGTCTCGGAATTGCGTCCCTCCACATCGGAGCGCCAGTAGTCTTGCAGCGCGTACGTGTTCGTGTCGACCGTCGAGAACGAGTCGCCGCAGCCCTTTGTCGTGACGCGCTGCACCTCAAAGACGTGCATGGCACGGTCGAAGGGAGAGTCGGCGCACCTGTCGGGGGAGAGCGCCTTGATGGTTTGATAGGTGCGGACCATATTGTCCTCTGTGAGAACATCAAATTGGTATTGCCACTGGCCGTGCTTGTCCACGACGCGGGTCACTGTCGGGTCGAGACCGAGCTGGGTGTCGCTTGCGTATGAGGTGAACAGGATCCACTGGATGAATTCTTCCTTGTTCTACTTGTCGTCAGTCCGGCGCTCGCAGCGACTTCATTGCCCGCGCACCTTGTTGATGTCGAAGGGCTCGCTATAGAGCGCCCACGTGCGGCAATAGCGCCAGAGCCGCGCGGTCGTGCCTTCGAGCGTGATCGAGTAGTGGCATGTTCGACGAAGATCCGCAGACATGAGATGTCTTGCGACCTCGAATGTCTTTTCCTTGGGCTGCGGTTGCGCGTGAGCATGGCACAGATCTAGCGCAGCGCAAGCGGCACTCACGCAGCTATATATTTCGAGGCACGGGCTGGGCTCAAGAGTGACATGCCACGACGCAAGCACGTCGGCGGTGTCAATCATGTTCCCATTCCTCGTCGAGCGTATTGTGGAATACTGTGCACAGCCGGAACGCGTATCGTTTGTGCAGGACGACCCAGCCTTGTAGCTGATCGCGTCAACATGGTAAGTGGCGGATGGAATCCCGGATAATTGTTGAGCGCTGTTGCGGCATTCGAAGAGACATCGCCGCGGGCTCTTCTCGAGATGGCTGTATGTGTTTGCAGCCGCAGCAGCAACAACGGCCTCGACGATGCTCGCCACCTGCGCCTTCCTCGACTGCAAACGCTGTGCGACGGAAGTCTTGCTGTTCAATAGTTGCTTCCATCGGCCGGCTTTGGGCATGATGTGACCTTCTGTCTTGAGGCTGCTGATGATCCATGCCACTTCGTCCACTGATATACGTTCATAGCCATTGGGCTCGACGCATGTGCCCCAGAACTCGCTGAGAGTGAGTTCATGAAAGTAGTCATCGTCCATGGCGGAGAATCTGAGGGGGGTTATCTGCGAAAGGTCAGAATATGGGTGAGCGATGGGAACAAGAGCAATGGCCCGCGTGCCGGCGCGTGCTTCGACCTTATGATATTCCCACGGCTTGTGACGTGACGCATACCATTTTGAGAACAATGGCCGCGGTGGCGGCCTCGCCTGCCGTCGAGGCTTCCTTGGAGGCTCCTTGAGGGCTTGCATGCACATCAGCAACTGCGAGCCTCTCGTGCGACCATTAGAGCCTTCCATTCGCGCGCCTGCTGTACAACCCGCGGCCATATCCCTTCGGCGACCTCCACAAACTTGAGCTTGACTCATGTGAGCCGTGGGTGGACAGCGCAACTCAGCAGATACTCGCGGACGACCCGCGCCTTGCTCATCTCATATTGCAATGCAGTGCGTTACCGTGCCCTGCCGCATGCTACACTGTACTGACGATCCACTTCGACGTAGCCGCTTGGCTTCCACCGTACAGTTTACGCAGAAACTTCGCATTGCGCACGCTCACCTTTCGCTTTCGCGACCCGGTCGAGATCTGGAGGTCGCTGGGCTTTCCCGAAGCTCTGAGCTCCATTCCTGAGTCAGGCACGCGCACTCTGGAAAGCTTCAGTCTCGTCGTTTCGGCGGAGGAGACCATAATTGACTACTGGCCTGCGGTGGATGCATCACTTTGTCGTTTTGAGATGCTAAAGACAGTCGAGGTGCATGTGAAGAACCCCTTTGCAGAAACGAATGTTATCTCCGCATCAAGGATTTTGGGGGAAGGGGCGAGTAGTAGATTTTCGGGACTGTGGGATGCGATGGGGAGAACGCACGAGAGGGGAATGCTGAAGATCACGTTTGGGTGACGGTTCGCTACGGAAAGTTGGACTTTCTTGTCAAAGCTGAGATAGGAAGTCCTGGCGCCTTGTATATGACCGTAGTATGTTGGCACGCATAGATATCAGTGTCCCCGTATTTTGTGGCGTTACATGAACGCTCGGTCAATTGCCAAACATGCTTCCGCTCGTCCGGCGCTCATCTTGCCAGTACTGCGTTCAGAACGCCGAATTGAGGAGGACTAGTATTCCTCAGTACACTCATCCCGGACCCTGTATCAACAGAAGGGACTCCTGACTACGTTTTTGTGCTGCCTCCACGACATAAACTCCACAACTAAACTCGCCAAAACTCGATCCCCTGAACTTCTGTCAAGAAAACCCCCCCGCCATGTCAGAGCTCCCTGAGCCACCGACACCTGCGACATTGGAAGAAGCACGACAGCTGGCGAAGCAGCATGCGATTGATATTGAGCGCACGCAAGGGGACATCGAGGAGGCCGAAGCGCAGCTCGCAGACCTGATCGCGAGCACGCGCCGCGCCATTGACACCATGGTACAGCGGAAGTGCGCACTCGAGGAAAAGCTGCTCCAGAAGAAGGCGTATCTCAGCCCCATGCGACGGCTGCCGGCGGAGATGCTGCGCGAGATATTCTTTTGGGTGTTTGAGGAGGACTCGAGGGTGGCGTGGGATCTCAGCGCGGTGTGCCAGTCGTGGCGCGCCATAGCGCTCGGGATGCCGAGGTTGTGGTCCAAGGTGCGTGACAGAGGCTCTGGAGCGAAGGGGGATGCTCAAATCTGCGCAGATCCACTTCTCCACTACACAGCTTGCGTCCGCGGATATTGTGCGACTGTGGCTCGAGCGCGCCAGAAACCACCCCCTCGACATCGAGATTTACATTGATTCCTCAACTACCAGCGTCCCCCCTCCCACCCCCAACATCTGGGTCCCCTTCCACGGGGGCTGGGTAGCCGCGCAACCCGCTCCCGCCCCTTCGAACCACCCCGCAAGCATCCACTGGGCGCACGTCGTAACGCACTACCTCGTCCAGAGCATGGCGCGCTGGCGGCGCTTCGTTCTCCGCTTCGATCGCCACTTCCCCTCCATGGACGCTCTCCAGAGCATTTCTGGTGAGTGTCCCCCTCGCTGCCGCGCCACACGTGCTCAACGGCACGCGCTGCGCAGGGGACGCACCGCTGCTCGAGGAGTTCGAGATCTGCACCGCGGATACGGCGTACTTTCCCGAGTGGCGCTCTTTCTTGCCGTGCAGCCAGCGCGTGGTCAATCTGGCGAGGTTGCGCTCGGTGACGCTGCACCACATCTCGTTCGGCTTGATGGGCCCGCTGCTGGTTAAGCCACCCGCGCCGGACGCACCGGGGGCGCTATCCTCGCTCACAAGCATCACGTTGCGCGCGCTCCCCGGCATGGTCATCCCGCTCAACCAGGTGTTCGCGCTCGTCATCGCGAACCCGATGCTCGAGGCGCTCGTGCTCTACTTTCCATCCATCCAGCCCCCCGTCCTCCCCCGCGCCTCCTACCCGCTCATCACGCTCACGCACCTCCGCACACTCGCGCTCGGCGGGCGCCCTATCCTCACGCACCTCGCAGACAAGCTCGCGACGCCCGCGCTGCGCTCCTTCGCCTGGGACATCGACGCCCGCGGCCCCGAGCGCGTCTCCTTCCGCCACGTCCTCCAGCGCCTCCTAAAGCGCTCCGGCCCCGAGTCCGGCTCCTCCATCGAGGAGCTTGCCGTCAACTGGGGCTTCCCATACCCCGCGGGCCACCCTTTCCGCCCGCCGCCCTCTGCTGCGCCCGAGGACCTCGCGCTCAGCCCGTACGCGTCCCCACCGCTCATTGGCGGGCTGCGCCGCCTCCTCCGCCTCGTGCCCAACCTCCGCACCCTCAGCCTCGCCGAAGTCCCCCTCAACCTCATCTTCGGTGTCCTCGGCGGCTTCGGCGACGCCGATATGGACGCCAACTCCAACGCCAATGACTCCGACGACGACGAGGACGCGGCGATGGTAGCGACCAGCTTCACGGGCTGGACCTCGCCGACGTGGGCTGCGCCCGCGAGCGACGACGGCGCGGGGGTGAATGGGCTGGGCGGCGCGGGCCCGCAGGTGGGAGGGACGTATGTGTGCCCGCGGCTGGTGAGGCTGGCGCTGAGATGCTGTTCGAGCGTGCATGTGCAGGAGGCGCTCAGGCGGATGGTCGGGTTCGTGCAGGGGCGGAATCCGGCGAGGGCCGGGGGTGCGGGAGCGTGGATGGGCGCGGGGTGGGGGGCGGGGGCGGCGGGCGCTGGCAGCAGTACAGCGCACGGTGCGGGGACGAGTACTCATAATTCGGGTAGTGGACACTCCTCCTGGGCCGGCCACGGCCAGGGCGCCGCGCAGGTGTCCTTCCTCACAGGCAAACCCGTGCGGCTCGAGGAGCTCGAGATGGTCGGGTGCACCAGGATCGAGCCAGATATCGGGCACTGGCTGGAGAGCAGGATCCCCAACATAGTGTGCCAGTCGAGCGAGCCGTGAGTGTTCATTCTTTTCTTCCTTTTTTGTCTTCCTATGGCGTCCATGGTTGAAGACGGTGATGCTGACCATTTCGCAGGCAATCGAGGGAAGGGACTCCGTTTTTGCCGTCCTCGCCTTGAGCCTGATGTCAATACGTCGCACCTGCTTTTTCGTACCGTCCTGCTGTTCTCGTCCATTATATACCTCGAATCTCGCGCGGACTCTGGTTTTCATTGTTTACGATTCTGGTTTTCCTTGTTACGACCGTACGTGCTATCTAACTCGAAGTGTATCATATCTATCGTCTTGCTATTCTCGTTGTAATGTATCACCACATACTGTATTTATCCAGGAAATCCTCGTGTATATGTGTCGACCGAGTGTTCTGTACAGGATTGGGCGAGATGCGGCAATTGGAGGCTTGGATTCATCGTCAGATAAAGGGCGGTCGGTGAAAGAGATCCTGAATCCCAGACGCGGTGATCTTGCGGTGATACGAGTAGGAAGAGGGCGAGAACCGCCGAGACGCATCGAGGCTTGTGGGGATAATGAACGCCCACGGGGAGAATCACCGTCGACGTTGGTCCCACGGGGTGGATGGGCGATTTCGGACGCTGACCCTATTTGTCCCGTGGGGGTGGCTATGAAGGCTGGCGGAGTTGGGACGAGAAAGACACGAGGCCGGGGATCGCGATGACCTCCATGGGGCATGTGTGCGGAGAATTGGGTTGTGTTGAGCGCGGAGAGCCGTTGAGGGAGGGGTGGGTAAGTATAGCCGTATGAGAGCGCAGGGAGGAGGGGAGAGTCGGGAGAGGACTCGGGATAGGAGTCGGGAGGAGACGGTAGGAGAGAGCAAGATCAAGTGCCGTCCGGGAGAGCAGAATCAAGTGCCGTCGGAGAGCGCAGAATCAAGTATCGAGGAGGAGCTCGGGGAGTAGGGCCGTTCGCAAGAGGATGAGATCCGACATTGAGAGCACGAGCTCCGAAGGGGAAACTAGTTGAGCTCCGACGTCGAGAGCATGAGGAAGGTGTCGCGTCGGGCCGGCTACTCAAAGGATCAGACGAATACTTCGCGCGAGCTTGTGAAGGCCCCGGGCCGAGCAGGATAGAGAGAGCGCAGGACGAATATGAGGAAGCAGGACGAATGGGAGGATCGGCGCGAGCGGCTGGGGCAGAGGGCGGACGAATTGTAGACGAATGCGTGGAGAGGCGTCGAGATCGGGGAGGAGCAGAGCACAAGAAATGCCGGGGTGGACCGAGTCTGTGCTGCCTTCGATGATTTGGAGCTCGCTGGAGGCATCGTCAACGATGATCGTACCATAGCAGGTTAAGCGGGTCGAGAGCGGCTTCCAGCGCGATAAGTGGCAAGATAGCAGCTGGCACAGCGCAGTGCGATAGTTGAGGTCTGCGGTGAAGGGATACGTGCGGCGCGATGACGGGGAGCCGCGTCTCCCGACTGTAAATACGCGATGCGCGCCACTCATTACTGAAGGTTTCATGCTTTTGATGGTGCTCGATGGCCTGTGACACGCCGGTCACAGTTCCAGTCGAGGTCACGGTTGACTTTGGAGTAGATCTTCCGTGGCTGACTGAACGGCATCCGGCGCGCCAAGCACCTCCTCAATGACCAGCCAAACAAGCAAACGAACAAGCTTTGGGCGTGAGGAGACGTGAGGTGATTGCGTACGCGCCAAGAGCGGGTTGCTTGAGACGGATGAGGTGATCCAAGGAGGCGAGGACGGTGATGACTGGAGGAGATGACCGACTGCAATGAGCTGGTGGTGGCTGGCAGACGGACAAGGTGATATGCTGACGACCAGAAGCCGATGAAATTGTACAGTCAGGCGGACGTAAGTCGTCGCGGCGCAACGACGGTGTCTTCGCGTTGTTCATCCGCAGAGACTGATAGAGACCGCGCGCGCCAAGACGTCGTTGTTCTGGGAAAGGCATAGCGGTGATTGAACGGGGGAACGAGCGCCAAGGATGGAAGCAAGGATAGCTGGATGGAAGTCAGGATAGAAGGCTAATCCACGGGCTTCGCTCGCAGGCCCTTTCGGCTGCGGCTAGCGCCTTGGCGCGAGCATGGTTGATGTCAGAGAGAGCAAGAGCGACGTCGGGGAGAGGGAGGACCGGGGATGGGAGATCGGAGCGTCCTGAACGTTGGGTAGATGCCTGGCTGGCGCTGCCAAGCCAACAGCACCGAGATCGTTGCAGCAGAGCTCCCAATGCGAAAGTCGCGAGGGCGCCAAGGACGGCCGCCGTGGTTCTCCGCAGGCGGGAAGGGATGGAAGATTCGGAGATGGGAGACGCGTGCGGGGGAAGCGGCGACGGTCGAGTGGGCGTCCGCGATCTGGGATCAGGGTCCTGGCGGGGCTGTTCGCGAGGCTTGTCTGGTCGGAAATACGCACGAGGGCAGCTGACGATACGCGGGTGGGGTACAGCTCGGATAGCCGAGGACTAGACCGCGTATATAAGGACCATCGTAGGCTACACTCCTCCTTTTCGCCCTCCCCGTCGACGAACGACGAGCGCGCCCGGTTGCGCGGCCAAACATCAACAAATCGATTACACGCCGGCGCTTAGCAATGATCGCCCTGTACGTCGCGCCAGCATCCAAATCACACCTTGTCCTCCTACTTATCGCGCCCCCGCAGCCCGCCGCTCCCCGCCCACCACTGGGCCCCGCCGCCGCCATTCACGAGCTTCCTGCCCTCCTGCCTCGAGGCCGCAGTGCACAGCACGCTCGCCGCCGAGCCCCGCGCGCCCCCGCTCCCGCCCGCCATGAACCGCAACCACCTGAACCTCAACCTCACCGAGGAGCTCAGGCGGCTCCCGACCAAGTCCCAGCGCGAGGAGGAGCCGTACGACACCGTCGAGAGCCCGCCCCCGGTCGATGGCGGGGAGGATGGTCCGCTGGAGTGGGACTGGGACATTGAGCACGAAGACCGCAAGCGCGAGGCCGCCGCGGACGCGACGTTTCTCGACGCGTCGCCGTTTCAGGTCGACAGGCGGGTGCTGAAGGATGTCGTGCGCGAGCAGATGTCGGTGGATGTTGGGCGGATACAGTTCCTCAGCGCTGGTGAGTGGCGCGCATCTCTCGCGGGCGATGCATGGGCTGACGCCGCGCGCAGGCACGTTTCACAAGGTTAGTGCTTGCTCCGCGCTCGTTCGTCACCCATTATCGCGCTCTTGTACCCATCGGCGGCCTCGAGTCCGCGATGTGTCGTTATACGGCGCGCTACCCACCGCGGGGCGAGCTTCTTTCATTCCCCTCCACGATCATCCACGCATTGGGGCGCGCCTCTCTACTTCACATCCCTTCCTCACACCTTTCTTGCATCCCTCTCCGTCTGGAGATGACTCTGCGCTCTCGGAGTCACCGCTCGGATCCTGCGTCGCGTCTTGACCGAGTCGGGCGTAGATCATGATCATGACTCCCCCCGCTCTCGACCGCGCCCTCGACCGACCTCCTGCCCCTCTGCCCTATGCTTCATACCCCCTCTCCGTCCTCCCTAAATCCTATACCCAACGTCGCGAACCCTATCTCTATCCGACTGGCCTGGTCATCGGGCATACTGTCTCTAGCGGAGGCCGGGCGCGTTCCAATCACATGTCTCAATTGTATACATCCTTTACCTCTTCCTCACGCCACCTCTTCCGTCCCTCGCGCCACGCTGCCCTTCACCTTGCGGGGCAGCTGGAAGACATGTCTACTTCGCGCGGTGGGCGGCGTCCGTGGTGTGACCATGGCGCGCGGGGCGGGCCAACGGCACGCCCTATACTTGCGATCATACTCAATCCTATCTTCCCCACCCCCGCAAAGTCTTTCATAACAGCATAGCGTGAAGTCCTTCCTTCATGTCCATCTGCCCCTTCGGACCTTCCTTCTCTATCGTGCCTCTTTTGCATCGTGTTTGCCTATTCTTGCGCCCAGTGTATCCGTCTTCTGACTGGTGTTGATTGCATTCATATCGCGACTGGTACTCTCCTATTGGTCCATCCGCGTCTTGTACCAATCCAGTTCACCTTGCGCCTAATGCTGATCACCTCCACCTATAGGCCTACCTAGTGACCCTCCAGAACCGCCGCCAAATCATCGCCCGAGTCGCACGACGATTTATGCCGCGACTGAAGACCGAGTCCGAGGTCGCGACGATGGACTACCTGCGCACCTTCACCAACATCCCCGTCCCCGACGTTTTCTACTACGACTCGAACCCGTATAACCGACTCGGCGGGGAGTATATTCTGATGTCGAAGGCGAAGGGTATCCCATTATCCCGAGTCTATCATGGGTTGAGCTACAAGGAGCTCGTGGGCTTGCTGCGCAATATGGCGCACCTGCTGCTCCCGCTCTTCGCCCATCGCTTCCCGAAGCTGGGATCGCTGTACTTTGGGCCTGATCCGATGGCGTCTGCACCGTCGTCATCATCAACCAACAACAACACTGCCACCACCAATCCGCCCTCTGCGAAACCGCGCTCCTCCGCGCATCGGCACTACGCAGGCGTGCCCTTCTCCCCGACGCTCACGCCGCGCTTCAACTCGCACGAGTTCCACGTCGGCCCGATCATCTCCTGGCCCTTCTTCGGCTCCAACCGCGGCGACCTCGCGCACCCGCACGAGCTCGACCGCGGGCCCTGGACGTCCACGCGCGAGTATTTGGCCGCGTGCGTCGCGCGCGAGGTCAGCGCCGTCGTCCGGGAGAACGAGGGCAAGAGCGCGCCACATCGCTTGCACCTCGACCCGGATGAGATTCGGAGCTCGAGACATCATCATCTGCGCGCGGTCCCCGGGGACGAGTCGGACGACTCGGACGAGTGGGATGCGCAGGAGAGCGAGGACGAGTGGGAGGGGCCGGGGGATGCGATGTATAGGGATTATCGGAGGATGCAGCGGAGTACTTTCTTGATTGCGCATCTGAATCGGCGGGTGGAGGAGGTGGGGCGGGAGATGGAGAGGTGGAGGCGGGTGATGGAGGGGCTGTTGGGGAGGTTGTATGGGGGGAGGGAGGGGGAGGAGGGGGCTGAGGGGGAAGGAGAGGAGTTTGGGCTGGATTGCCATGATTTGAGTTTGGAGAATGTGTTTGTGGATGAGGTGGATCATACGAAGATCGTGAGTGGGCTGGTGCTTGGGTGGGTGGTGGTGCGCGTTGCTTACCAAGCGTCTAGACCTGCATCATCGACTGGGAGAGCACGACGACGCGCCCGTTGTGGGCGTGCACGCATATGCCAGCGTTCCTCCAAGCCAGTCCCTTCACGGCGAACCTCTTCCGCGAGATCGTCCGCAAGATCGCGCTCGCGGTGCCGCCCACCCCGCGCTCCGTCCTCCAGCCCCGCGCGCGGCCACTCTCGCGCCAATCGTCACAGGCTAACGGCCAGATGCTGCAGCCCTCGATCTCGCGCGCCAACACCTTCCCGCCGCCGCCGCAACTCGCGATGACGCCCACCTCCGCCACCGCTTCCACCTTCGCTGCCACCCTCGCTTCCTCCGACGCCCACCCCTCCGAGACCCAGTACCCCCGCTTCCGCCTCCCCGTCTCCGAGGCCGACCTCGCTGCGCTCGCGCGCGAGTGGATCGCGTTCGAGCAGGCCGGGGCGCGCCTCCGCCTCGCGCACCGCTGCGTCGAGTGGGACGGGTGGGAGGAGGGGCTGGTGGATACGATCCTGGGTCCGGAGGATGCGGAGGAGGAGTGGTATAGGGATGCGGAGGGCGAGGGGGAGGGGAGGGAGGGGAGCACGACGGCGGTGTTCAGTCCGGCGCCGGAGGTGGTGGGGGAGGGGTATGGGCAGTTGGGGATGCCCGGGTCAGGATATGGGCAGCTCCATGCGCCGGCGAGCGAGCCGCCGTTGCCGTTGTTGCCAAGGCAGGGCGACTCGCGGCCAGCGCCTGCTGGGCTCGGTGCGGCGTCGTCGGCCCCGCTCGGGCGGCGGAAGCCGTCGGCGAAGCTGCCGTTCAAGCAGGAGAAGGAGAAGGAGCAGATGCTGGATATGACGGGGGATATCTGTGGCGGGCGGGGCGGGGAGCTGGGGCGGCGGTTGGAGGCGTGGCTGACGGTGAATGGGAATGGGGACGGGCAGGTGGAGGTGGGGAGGAAGTGGCGGGGTGGGGAGGAGGAGGAGGCGTAGGGCGGGCCTTCAAAGGCGAGCCATGCCTTCGCTTCTCATCTTCCGCCTCTTTTCCCTTCATACCCACTATCCTAATGGACCTCGCGCCCTCGACTCAAAGTATAGAAATCAGTGTACAATCCCGCCATCTCTTCGTCTTCACTAGCACGCACATTGCACACGCATCTACAGTTGTACTTATTTACTCTTACATGGTTCCTCGAGATAGACGTACGAAGTGGTAATGCTTGTAGGATAGGTCTTTAATGCACCTTTTTGGGAGTTGAAATTGTTCGCAGGTGCATCGGACGTGTGGAGGCGAATCCCTCGGCGCCATTGTTCCCAAAAAGGCAATGCGTGACGTTACGCATCACGTGGGAAAGTTAGCACGGTTAAAGCACTCGTTGGCGCGTGGATCATTGCTCTTGTTCCCGACGACCACCTACCATCACTTTTTCTACATCATACCCTCCGATCTCAACAAGGTCTCACGCCATGGAACGTCGGGACTTTCATGTATGCTCCATCGACGCCTTCTGGTATGAATGCATCGCGCCCCATGGCTTCAAGCGCATTTCCTCGGAAGATATGGCCACCGTTATCCAGAGGCTCAAGAAAGACGGCCACATCATGCCAAGGGCTGGTCGCTGGAAGGTACTCGGCGAGAGAAACGCGCAGGCGTCTCCAGCTCAAAAGCACAAACTCAGGCAAGCGCAAGTGGCTAACATCGTCGAGGCTGTCATCGTTGCGGCATCCGAGACTCTGCCCGAGCGCTTCTGCGAGAAGAATAGACGGTGCCTCTTCGAATGCCGCGACAGCGAGGAGAAGCTATCTGAGATTCAGGGCGCCACCTACACCGTCGACGCGATCAACTACCGGGCGGCAACCCCTTGCATGAAGGATAGCAAGCGCGGCTGCGCGCATTATACTGCGATACGCTCGACTGAAGCCGAGTGCGACATTGATACCGCCAACATCACTGCGTCGTGGCAAATTTCGCTTGAGTCTAGATCAGTCAACAACAGCTATGGGCATGTGAGTATCATCTATATTGTACAGTATGTCCGCCGTACTCACTTGCTACTGTAGCGCCAAGAGAAGTCCGTTGAGGCCGCAAGACACTACCTGTTTGCTGATCTGCGCCGAACATGTCATTATTCGATCACTCTCGACGCTACGACCGCGCGGCTTTGGCACCATACTCGCTCGGGCGCCGCTATCAGCCTGCCCGTCGACATCAACAGGGTACGTCAGTTCTAATAAAATCGTATGAGCCAGGCTGATAGTCAGCAGAACAAGGACGAGTTCATTCAGTGGATTTTGTTCACGTCGTTCGCAAGCGACCATGAGCTCGGGCTCGACCCAACCGTGACCCGCGTTCTGGACAACAGTGGCCAATGGCAATACCAGCTCGACATACTTCATAGGGATAAGAAGGTCCGCACATATCAGACCGTCAAGGCGTTGCTCGAGAGGTGCTACACGTCGCCCTACGAGCGGGGCATGCGCGTCTTCGAAGTTCGACGCGTAACCAGAAAGGGCAATGGCGACTCGTTCTCCGAAGTGGACACGGACACCTACGCGCTGCAAGACTACTGGCGCTCGGATTGCGAACAGAGCAAAGCCGAAACTACTGTGCAACGCGAGTTATACTGGGCGCTGAAGCGCAACACGCGCTCAGAGGACGAGCTTCGCGATGTGTGGCAGCATTTCATGGAAATACTAGCCGATGGCACCGTGGAGTGGAGGGATATGCGCCGTTGCATGCCCGCGTCTGCGGCCGCCGCCGAGCCTATCACTTACGACGATCATGAAGTCCCTCGCGCATCGGCGAAAGTCTCGGACGAGCACTTGCACTATGCGTTGGCTTTCATGCAGAGGCTTCAGTACAATACGGCGCGCAGACGCTGTCGGACGCTCCATGCGCATGTTTGTACCGACCTTGTCAGAGAACACGACCCTGCGGTATTCTTCTTCGCCCTTGACCAGGCCACCTTCAGTACGTCCTCGTCGTCGCACGTATTGTATAGACGTGTTCTGACGCGTCTTAATCTAGTTCTCTCCTGGCTGCGTCGCATCGGCTGGCTACATCGCGATATCAGCACTGGCAATCTCATGCTGCGCCGCATCGTTTCGGACGATTCAAGTGGCGGGCCCTTGTGCGAGCGCTACCAGCTTAAGCTGCACGACCTCGAGTACGCCCTCGAGTACTCCTGGACATCACCCGGCGACGGTCTCGTGGTTTGTTCGCATGTATTACCTATCATTTTCTGACCATACTCACGCACACCCTAGGGCACGCTCGACTTCCTCGCCGCCGAAGTACCCGAGTGCACGTACAAGTTCGCGCCGGAGTCGTTGACCAAGCGTGGGTCCAATATCAACTTCCACCGCAACTTCTTCCATGATCTCGAGTCGCTCGCCTGGATAGCCCTGGACTTCGCTACGATTCACGTACCGCGCCAAAAGCTCCTCTCGGAAGCGTGGCAGGACCTGCAGCCTCTGCTGAATAACGTGTGGCAACGGCACTGCGCGCTCTTTCCCAACAAGCTCGACAGCTCGACAGACCGCGTCAACTTGCTCGTCCATGCAGAGCCTAGAAAAGAGCTCACGGAGATGCTGCGGCAAGTATACGGCGCGAACTCGCCTCTCTCGCGGGTGCCAGACATCTTTTCTGCGCTGCGGGATGCGTATACCGCCGTGGAGAGCAGGCTCAGTAGCGCTGAAACGCGCCTTCCTGAGAGTGTCTTCGAGTTTCACGCGGGCATCTACGACGTCTTTCGCCAGGCCTTTCGCGAGATCTCGGATTACTACGCCGCCGAAGAGGGTCAGGGACCGCTGGTCTGCATCAGGCATATCGACTGGACTAACGGCAAGATCTACGCGCATCGGGACATAAAGCCCGTCGCAAAAGGCTCGCCGAAAGCTGTAGCAAAAGTCGCGCCGAAAGCTGTGGCAAAAGTTGCGCCCAAGGCGAAGGAGATCAAGACGCCCGTTGGAGGAGCCAAGGTCGCAACGAAGAAACGTAAGGCACCTCAAGAGGCAGTGGCTAATCCTCGTCGCTCGAAGCGAACGCGGAAGACGAGGTCGTAGCTGCTTACCGCGGACTCTACAGCCTTGCTCGGATGTGTACCAGCATTTTAGCAACTAAATCGAGACAAGCTCTGACGATTTTGTATTTTTGAATATGGCCTCTTTGATGGAAGGAAGGAAAACTACTTAAGCAACGGATGACGTCCTATGAGCCGGAATAGTCAAAAGTGATGTCCAGTATTCCCCTCGCCCGTGTGCTGGGTAGCCGCTTCCACAACCTGGCTCGCATGTGTCCTTCCTTGCGCTTTTTAACCTGCATAACCAAAGTCAAGTCCTCCGTTGCCGGAATCCTTTCCGGTTTTACAAACTCTACCCGCTTTAGCGCAGGAAAGCGGCACAGCGCCGCATCGATATCAGGCCACGCGTTGGGTGCGCCCTCCGTTACCACACCCTGCACCTTTGTGACGCTCACGAGCCGAAATTCCTCCAGGGTACGCTCGCTAGAGGTGTGAATGGAGTGCAAGATTCTTGCGATGCGTCTTGGGTCGCAGCCCAGGAGCCGTGGGCTGTAGTCGAGGGTCAGGCTGCGCAAAGCCATCCCGTCGGGTATGTCCTGGATGGGGAGCATGGACGGCGCTGTGTAGAGGTTTGAGTAGAATTACCACCCAGCGCTTCATCGCCTACTGACCTGTCCGCAACGTGAGATCTTCCAGACGCGGGTTGGCACGCAGGAGCTGTCTAAGGCGCTCCTGATCACCGTCATGGTCTCCTCCGGTCGTGAAAGTGAACACCAGCGTGCGAAGCTCGCCGAAGGGATAACGTCGCGGCGCGCGGAACAGTAGGCGCGCGAACTGCAGGCTGTACTGGTCGCACGCGAACTCCCTGACCGATGGCGCGCCCCCTTCAGTTCCGTCCACGATCGACGGCTGTGTCATGAAGTAGTTGCCGCTCCTGAGCAGGCATGTTTCGAGGCGGATGGTCTTGAGCTCCGGCGGCATGTTCAGCGCCCCGAGCTCCATGATCGCGCTGGGTCCGAAGGAGAAGCCCTGCAGGCTAAGGATCCCCAGCGTGGGCCGTTGCATAGACTGGTAGATCGCACGCCTATGCGCGTCCGGGAAACGCGTCTTCCAGCTGTCGTTGTGGGGGACTGAGCGGATGTGCAGGGCGCGGAGGCCCGCGCATGCGTCAAAGATAGCCGGCAGAGCGTACTCATCAGGGTGGAGCTCCGAGGTCGGGCTGCGCTCGATCTGGAGCTGATAGACATGCTGGTATATCGAGGGACAGAGGCGGGAGATGGCGGCGAGGGTCGTGTACCCAGAATCGCCTGCGGAGAGACAGACGAGATCGTCGTGCAGATTCAGGCAGATCTGGCGAGAGAAGACCGAGGGAGATGCCTGGAAGAGGTAGTAGGCAGTGATGAGATCGTCCCCAATGTTGAGATGGGAGATGACGGTATCGATGAGCTCTTGAGGAATACGCATTGTGCGGCGAAGCGATTGGCAATGCGCGGTATCTTCGCTGCTCGTGTTTGCTTCAAGTTTAATGACTACTCCGGCGAAGTTCTTCCTGATGGTAGGAAGAGGGATGAGTTTGTATGCCTATATTTATTGCAGCGCTCGATTCACACAACGCCACATGATCTGGCGGTCCGTGACTCTTCAATATGTGCATAGTTTCGACGCCGAGCTTCTTGCATAGCCAAAGCCTACATCGCTTTGACAGAGAGTCTTTAATCAAACGTAATTTCCCGCATCCCCCTTTCATACGTCTCCCGCATCGAGCTCTTGAGCGCAACATTAGCCTGGGCTTTCTCACTCTTCATCGCATGCTATGCTGGTGCGCCCCTTCTCACATGGCGAAGTCAAGCGCATGCTTAGTCGCGCCAGAATCAGAGTATCGGCGATGCACTGCTCGTGTTCATGAGTTCTGGGTGCCCATATGTGTCCGTATTTGGTGCGAACACATAACGTCGCACACAGCACTCATCCCAATGTACAAACAACATGAAATATACCTCTCGCTTGCGTGTTCTCCAGCAGTCGCCCCATGCCGTGCTTGATAGTCTCTCCCACGCCCTCCAACTCGTCTGGCTCGTAATCATATCGCGGACACGCCACCCGCATATCGACGGCCTTCAGCGCGGTGAATCGACCCAGTGCTGCATCAATTGCGCGCCATTTCAGCGGATCGATCAAGGCATCAGCGCCGATGTGCGCCGACTGTAAGAAAAGCTGAAAGCGTTCCAAAGTGCGCACACAGGGCGCCGGTAGCGAGTCCAGGATCTCCGTGACGCCCGCCGGGCCATAGGGCATCGTCTTGGCGAAGCCGATGGTCAGGTCACGCAGCGTCTCCATGGGTGATATATCCTGAGTTGGAAGTTGCCCACTCTCTACATGCATGCGCGTATGTTATCATGACATCCCTCTCTCTCGCCTCGCCGTACTCACCAGTTGATATCTCGAGGCATGCAAGACGTGGGTTGGCGCGCAGAAGCTCATATAAGCGCCGCCCGCTTCGAAAGAGCCATCGCTGCTGGTTGTTCCAAGTTACGCGAAGCTCGCTGAGGTGGCCGAAGGGGTATGCGTGCGGTGCGCCGTACAGAGAACATACAACATGCAAGCTGTCTGCGTCGCACACCAAGGACGTGACCGAGGGTGCGCCTCCAGACTCTGTTTCGAGCAGATGGGTCTGGTCCGCCAGGTCATCGAAGCTCGATATGTTATTGAGTGCGAGTTGGATAGATGTCAGACTGGATGGTATCTTCAGGGTCCTGAGCTCGGATACGGCGCGTCGATCGAAGCAAAAACCCCTCAGGTCCAATGACTTCAGAGTGGGGCGCCGCATGGCTTCGTAGAGCGCGCGCCGGTGCTGGTCAGGCCACTGAATCGTCCACTGCTTGTGCCAGATCGCGTGGACATGAAGCGCCCGGAGGTTGACACACGCATCGAGCAGGATCGGGAGAAGGGCTTCGTCGCGATGGAGGTCCGCATTGTTGAGGCGGACTATCTTCAATCGGTATACGTGCGACGCGATGGATGGACAGGTATCGAAGACTGCGGAGAGGAGCGTGTAGCGGTCATAGATAAAAGACAAGAAGAGCGTCTCGTGATGCAGATTTTTGGAGACCTGCGAGAAAAAGAGTGATGGCGAAGCTTGGAGGAGGTGGAGCATAGTCTCGAAATCTTGGGCATACTTGATATGTGCCACGATGGCGTCGGCGAGCTCCTGAGGGAGGCGCATCGTGCAGGCACTGCACGATTCGCGGTCAAACTGAAATCGGATGTTAGTTCGACCGTAGTTATAAGAGGTAGATGATACTGACATGACAGACGGGAAAGGCGCTGAGTTATACTGGATCACCGTCAGACCAAAGAGTCTCGTTGCATGCCGGTTGGGACCTGTGCGCTGCGCCACCGCCTTTGTATGTCAATGTGGCGTAACGCCACAAATAATCGCAGGCTTGACTTGGACCGTCAAGTCACTCATTTACTGCCTTGCAAACTCCCCCGCACTGGCTGGAGCATCGACAATATTTCGCGGTGACCAGTTTCGCGACCATTGCAGGGATATAATCCTCAGCTCTCAAGCTCGGGCGACCTTTGTACGTCAAATTTCTCTGCGACTTTCGCACGGCTCGCTCCTCCATGGGGACCTTTCGCTATAGGTGCGTACTCTCAGGTATTCGTTTCTCCTCATATATCGGTTCCAGGTCGACTGGTCTAACCAAGTCTACCCCCTCCTTCAAGTCTTTGAGCCCACGTTTGCTAATCGCTTTCAGCTCTCCGAGTCGTCCTTCTTCGGCATCTCGCACGACAAACAAAGGCACCTCCTTCCCCGCCCATTGTCGTACCTTTGCTTCTTTTTGGCTACTATCCATCTGCGAAGCGTCAACTCGAACGACATGTAAGGCGGCAAAGGCAGAGTAGCGCTCAACTGAGAAGGGCGATGACGTCCCGTCTATTTCTTTGTCCCTCCATTCAAGGTGAGCTTCGGATAGAGGCTCGTCATCAAGATGCAGGTAAGACCATTCGTATCCGTCGAAGTTGACCTCTGCTAACGCCAGTACGGCAGCGATAGCTGTGGCTATAGACATGGCGGGCCGCGCCGACGTCATCCATCTCTTTAGCCATCTGCCTTCATCTCCGCGCCCTGCAGTCCATCTCCGCGCTCTTCAGCCCCATCTTCCCGCCTGCCGCGCGTCAGCAGCGGGCATTGAACGCGTCCGGTCCGCCGACCAGCAGATTGGAGCGATCCTGCTGCCAGTCGTCCGTTCTGCAAGTGTCGAACTGCCCTGTGACGTAGGCGGCTTCCTGTTGTCCGAGGTTCGTATTGTGCTTGTTGGGCTTACGCTAACCTCATTGTAGGTTTGTATTGTCCTCGTTGTATTCGCGCTGCCCTCGTTTAGGTCGCGCTTGACGGGCGGTGAGTTTGAATGCTCTACGCCTCCTTGCCTTATCTGATGTAGGGGATTGAATAGGTACGGTAGATGGGACGTCTTCAGCGGCGCCAGCTATGTCTTCGCCTCCGCCTAGGCTTCGCGATGTATAAGGCAGCATCTCAGCTTTCTCCGCGCGGTATTTCTTCCTCGAGGTGAGTGATGTCATTCATCTGCCCGCCTTGAAGCGCCTTATTTGGTAAGTTCAAAGATCACCTTATCGGGATATGAACTGGCCGCTGGTCTGTCACGTTGTCTGTCCATCGCCATTTCGGTCTACAATCACCACCGCCTCAGTCACTAGCGACCGCCTCGGTTTGACTTGAGCCGGGCTTCAAGCGCATGCATTTCCGCGGCGTCGATGGAGTGCTCTGCGTCGAGCTTTGCGCCGCCTCTCCTCCGTCAAACGCTAGCGCTCGATGTACATCTACTCGAGGTCGTCAACGAAACGCGCTTCAAGCTTCAAGATTCACAGTTCAATCACTGCGCGACTCGGCTGTATACCTCTGTCCAGCCTAGCCTTCGACTCTCGCGTAGCAAGTCTCTGGTCTCGCGTAGCAGGGGTGGTCTCGTGGATGAAGGTACCTCTTCCTCGAGCGGACGATGCTACGTCTTCGTCTTGCGGACGCTTGCGCCCCCATCTTGCGGTCGCCGAGGCGCGGACTTGTCTCCTTCGGCACGCAGCTGCAAGAGCTAGAGCACAAAATTTGTTTCGTCGGTTCAAGCTCTCGACATGGACTTCGCCGACTGGGTGAGCAAGATCAGCCTCCGACTCTCCAGATGAGGACTCGTATCGGTCGGGTCCAAGACTGCATTCCACGACTCCCAACGACTCGCATTGGACGATCTTCGCCAGAAAATAGCCATCGTTCGATGTCCTCCGAAGCGCAGTCGTCGAACGCCTCGTGAGCCGGATTCGAGTACAAATCTCCGTCGAGACGTCGTCGCCCACGTACGCTCTCTTCGGACGATACGCACCCTCTACGCAGATGTGACACGTATGTTCTGCTAGGAAGACCAGAACTGTGGGCGCCTCGGGCGCGCGACCAGAGCGCTGCACCATGTTTCGCCGGCGTGCGCAGCACCTGGACACGTCGACCGCCCACTTGGACACGCTGGCCGTCGTCGAGCCCGCCGCACGAATCTTGGGATCTGTTGGAAGATGCGCTTCCTCCCATCACGCGCTGCTGCGATCCAGCCACCTCGCGGTGCTGCGATCAAGGGAGATAGTCGCCGGGTTCCCTTGACACGAGCCGTACGGGTTCCCTGGACACAAGCCGCGCGAAGACACACGAGCCGCACGAATTCCCTGGACACGCATCTTCCCCGGACATGCACCTTCTCTCGACACGCGCGCCTCGCCTTGTCTTCCAGTCTCACGAGGCGGTATTTTAGACTCGAGGGTTTTGTCTGGGCGATGGGCGTAGCGAGGTCTCGTATTTGTACTGGACACGTCCTTGAAAATGCTCGCGAAGACAACGGTGTTGTGAGGCCGGAGCAGTGTGTCGTCCAGAGGCCGACCGCCGCGGCCCGGAGAAGGAGTGGATGCCATTGTGATTCATTGAGCAGATGTCGATGACGTCGTCCGGCGCCGATGATGGCATCGGATCCGTTGAAAAGCAGCCAATTTCTTGGGGTTTGGCGATATATTCGCGGGCGTCGTAAAACGTGTCGGAACGCCTCCCGGGGACGATGGGAGGTCTGGACATACGCAAAGGTATTTGTCGGATATTCATGGCGGTCGAGAACAAAATAACACCCGCCCGACAATAAATACTGAATATGCATTGTAAGCAGTTAGCAAAAATTAGGGTTAACCAAACAAATGACGTCAGGTTACATTGTGTAGCTTTGAACCCCTCTGACGGACGTCCTCGACGAACACATCGCTTCCTCCCTGACATATACACGGCGTCAACGCTTTTGCCTTCTGCGCTCATCATCCCGAGACTTCATCGCGCGTCGCAGCGAGCAGAGCACCCAGAACATCTACCAGATCGGCACTCGACAATACCTGCGTTCCGTCGGGCTGCGGAGAGATCGACCAAGCGCATCTGGGGCAGGGGTATCGCACCAAGCACCGTATAGCATACAAGGAGAAGGAGATCACGATGGGAGGAGACCACAAGTGCTCGGTCTGCCAGGCGACGTTTACGAGGCCGCAGCATGTCGCGCGCCATATGCGTTCCCGTGAGTCCTCCCTCCCTCTTCGCTTTTCCGCCCTTCCCTCCCTTTCCACTCCATCTTCCCCATCCTCGATCATGCGCGGCCTCCTGGATCCGACACGGCGACGACGACGGTGCGAGAACTGCGGCAGGCCATGAGGTGCTGCACGATCGTGGCGTTGGACGGACGAAGATGGGACGACAGCGACGACTCAGCGCGCAAGCTCCCGGGACCCGCCACAGGCGAGGGAAAGGACAAGAGTCAAGGTTCCGCGGCGCACCGCCCAGGAATATAAGGCGCTGGATTTGGGGTGCACCACCGCCCCACTGGCCGAGACGCGCGACTCCACCAGCCATCAGTGTTCGCACCGGCGCGCCACAAGCCACGGTCCGCTTCGCAGTCATTCCTGGGGGCCGGTCGCGTCGAGCGACTTCGAGGAGGCTCACGCTGGTCGCCGGTCGTGGCCTCTACCGTCATCCCCCACGTCATGTTACAGCTGGCCGCAGTACTCGTCGTCGCAACCATCGTGCACATGTTCGGCCGCGCGCAGACCCTACCTTCCTCCCCTTCAAACCTTACCCTTCCCCCATCCATTCATACGCGTACACGGCATACCGTGCGTGCGGACGCTAACTATCCTCCGCAGACACCGGGGACAGACCTTACAAATGCCCGCAATGCGGCGACCAGTTCGCACGAAGCGATCTTCTCAGTCGGTAAGCTTGTCTTCCTTCCATGTCTCATACACGGCGCTCAATGCTTCTTCAGCCATGTCAATAAATGTCACCCCGAACATAAGGAAGGAGATACAGGAGGGGGGAATGCCCAACAAGCGTCGTCTACCAGTACGTATCATCATACACCCTCGTTCGCTATTTCAGATCTCACCCTCACTCCAGGTCGACGCAAAGGCATATCTGCCAGCAGGGCAACCACCAGCAAGCAGGCCTGCGACCAATGCGTCCAGAACAGCCTTCCTTGCGATGGTTGCAACCCCTGCGCGAAGTGCGTGCAGCGCAAGGTCAGTTTCAAGCTTCAATGACCGTCTCCCCATCCCTCTCTTCTCATCATCGTTCCCGAGCTGATCATCTCCTTTTTCTTCGTCGCCATCTCCTTCTTCATCCTTGTCTTCCTTCTCACAATACCTTCGATGCTCATCACCCCTCTAGTGCCGCTGTACTTTCGTCAAGTTCCATCGCCAGACGGCCCCGAGCGGACCCGGGCACACGCACCCGCATACGACCGCGGGATACGGCGTGAAGTCAGATCCTTTGGGTATGTGTCTGCTATCTGTGTGGTGGTCGTACTATCTGTGTGGTGGTCATACGGCGCCGTACGCCAGCGGCGGTGGTGATACAGAGGCTGACAACTGCTATAGGCTTGGGAATCGGCGGTATGTCCGCGGCGGCGCTGGGCTTGCCTATTGGGATGGGGTATGATGCGCTGGGTGGTAAGTCGAACGCATCGTACAATTAACGTAGTGTTTGTTGGTGTTGAGACCCGCCCGTAGGATCCAGTGGCACATCCTCTATCTCATCATCGCTGGGCTCGACGAGTTCGATGCCCGCCGACTATAGCTTTAATCCCGTGTTTGATCTGGACATGGGAGGTCCCGCTGGGGGTGGTGAGTAACATCGTTGTGCTTCCGCCCTAATGCTGATCCCTCGCAGGTACAAATTCCAAGTACGGAGGTGTCGCCCAGAACGAGGACTTTGCGGCCAAGTACCGCCAGCAGGCGGAGTTGTTGAGGCAGATGGGCAATGGTAGTGAGTTGCGCTCAAGTTGGTCGCTCGCAACGTGTTTTGATCATCCGCGATAGACCCGGGAACGAGCAGCAGCTACACAGGCGGCAGTCAGGTAGCGTCTGGAGGCGCTGGTAATTGGTGGCCTACGGCGGCATCGACTAGCTTCCCGGGAACGTCTTCGGCGGCATTGGCCGGTACGCCATCCAGCTTGCCGTCCGCGCGGTATGCGTTGTTGGAAGAGCTGCCGCAGAGGGGCCGGTAAGTCATATCCGAGATCATCACGTCTGCTTGAGGCTGATGCAGGATCTTCAGCTTTGAAGCCACAGTCGGCAACCCCAACCAACAGCGCCGCGCAAGCATCCCTGCTGAATGGCCCGAGCGCCACGCACAAATCATGGCTGAGCGGCGCGCCCAGCAAGCCCTGCACGGACAACAAGGTAGCCCACAATTCCCGCAACAGGGCAGCCCCTTCCAGGATGCGCCGCACCCCTCGCAGCAGGGCTCGCCGTATCAGGCCGGCGGGCCGTTCTCGCACAGTCCGCCCTATGGACAGCCTGCGGGCAGCTCGTCGTACGGACAGGCCGGGGGCAGTCCACCCTATGGGCAGAGCGCGGGCTTCCCGGCGCATTATGGGCAGCCTGGCTCGCACCAGGGGTCGCCGTATGTGGGCGAGGGCGGGTTTGGGAGTCAGCACTCGTCGCCGTATCAGGCGCAGGGGGAGTGGGGGGCGCCGATGGAAGGGATGCGGCAACCGATGGCGGCGTCGATGTCTGGACAAGCGCCCATGCCCGGGCAAGCACCAATGGCAGGACAGTCGCTGCAGGGACAGTCGATGGCGCCAGGGCAGTCGATGGAGGGTATTCGTGGCCAGCCGCCGATGGACGGGTTGCGGCAGCAGCAGTTGGTGGACCAGCATTTGGCGGATCAGCGCCAGCAGCAGTTAGTGGAGAACCGGCTGGCGGAGGTGCGCAAGATCCCGGGCGTGAATGGCTGGGATGCGCAGATGGGGATGCACCGTGGGGGAGAGGTGAGTCTGCGGTGGCTGTAATCGAAGGAAGATGGCGTGGCTGATATCACGTCCAGGCGGGCTCGCACTCGTCCTCGCCCACGCCGTCGTCGTCGCTCTCGAGGCATTCGTCGATATCGAGCCGGTCGTCCGCGTCCGTGTCGCGCCACCCGTCGACGTCGGACCGCCACGCCGCCGCCGCGGGCAGACACCCCAGCTTCGGCTCCAACGACGGCCGCCCGTACTCCTCGTCGGGCGCGTCCGACCAGCAAGAGGGCGGCTTCTCGTCCGCCTTCGGCCTGATGAGCCTCGACGACCCCGCGGTGCTGGCCGGCCTCGCGACCGATGGCGCGGAGTTCTTCAGCGCGGAGGCGACGTCGGGGGCGCCAGGAACCGTGCCGCAGCAGAACGGCCGCCCGAGGGGCGTGGGTTTCATGTCGGTCGACGACTTGACGCCGATGCCCCGGACGGGTGGGTTAGGGCTGGGGAGTCCGAGCAAGTTGGGTGAGTGATGGTCTGGGCAAGGGTTGAAGGGTGATGTTGACATGTCATACCTTCTCCAGGCCTGGCGAGTCCGTCTCGCGCAGAAGAGACGCAGGAGCTGAGGGACTTTTGGAAGGCATACATCCAGACGCCCGGTGGCTCAGGCGGCCGGTCGGCGGGCATCAACGGCGGGTTTGATCTCAATAGTGAGTGGGGTTTGATGTTTTGCAAAGTCGACGCTCATGGGTTTGGTTGTGTGGCAGATGCGGCGACGTCGCCGACTGGGTATAGGAGGACGCGCGTGTCGAGCTTGCCGAGCGTGAAGACGCCAACGGCGGAGGGGGCGGGTGGGGTGGGGAATGGTGAGTGGTTGTGGACCGGTATCCTGGAGAGGACGGTGCTGATGGGTGGGCAGATGCGAAGCAGAGGACTTTGCATGGAGCTGCGGAGGATTTGCGCTCGTATGAAGCGGCGGTCTTGGCGAGGAAGGCGCCTGTACATTTGAACTTGGTGCCACGTATCAGGCGGGGTACGAACTCGAGCAAGGATAAGGCGAGCCCGAAGGTATGTTCTGGGTACGAAAGGCGGCTCAGCAGCATGCTCATCATCTTCCAGGACATGCACGGCGTTGCCTCATCCGCCAACCAGTCGCCATACTCCAGCGCGAGCCCAAGTCCGCATACCGGCCACGTTTCCTTCGCGCCGATGCACCAGGGTACGCAGCCGTTCCCGACGCAAGGCGGCAGCGGCGGTGGCGAGAACATGCTCCGCCCCAGCTTTAAGCGCCTCGCGTCATCGACGCTCGAGCCCGAGTTGGTGAAGAAGCGGAACACGATCGAGGAGGGCGATGATCCTTTCCTAAGGGTGTGTAGTGTCCATCTAAGCAGGGGAGCAAGTTACTGACGCTGCTGTAGGAGGTCTCGTCGTCCAGCGCGTCGCCGTACTCAAGCGTCGAGAACAGTCCTGCGCCGGGCAGCGCGCCATTCGCGGCAGCTCAGGCGGGCCTAATGCAAGCTTGAACGACGCCATATCCCCACGATCCCACTCGACCCACGACTCCACCTTCCCCATTTCCATCATCAGCTACCCTACGCCCGTCTATTTATTCGCGCTGTGCGCCCCCTCTTTTCCCGGTGTGATCGCGCGAGTATGGGAGATAGCGCAGATACGAAGCGATCGAGGAGAATCGCGATGATGTTTGTGAGGACGAGGTTGAGGTTGAGGATGAGGACGTTGAAGATGTTGAGGATGTTGAGGATGATGGAGATGTTGAATAACCGAGCTAGTAGTCAAGCGAGAATAATGGCAGGCGCAGACAGACACCGGTAGGAGGATCGCTTCGAATCCGTATCAACCGTGTATCCATACTATAGTACAGTGCCGTTTACCGTACGCGTCCGATAATAGTGCCATATACCTGCGATGCTTTGTAATGTATTTTTTGTTGTAACATGGACTATATTCATATCTACGAAAAGGAGGAGAGGGAGGTGGCGCGGTTTGTGTACACCTGTTGACCCGACATCCACAGCCAAACAGTGGCATACATGTGCCTGCCGCTGGACACGCCTCTTTGTCTTCGACCACCATCATTAGTTTTTGGCGGCAGTACGTGCGATAGTCTGACTCTTGTTTGTATGCGAAGTCTGATCATAAATTCCAAGCGGTTCTCTCGGTATTCAACACCATGCGCATACCTCAAGAGCTCGTGAATGAGATCATCTCCCACGTCGAATCGCCCGCATTTCGTATGAGACACATTGCTTTCATCCTCGAAGCGTCCGTTCCCGTATTCTCTCTCCAAATCTGTGCCAACTTCCGCAAGAGATATGTGGACTTCAGGGTCGACAATCACCACTACTTGGCGACAATGTTCGCGCTTTGTCCCGCGATCAAGGATTCGATCTGGCATGTAAATATCGAGAGAAACAAGCCTCGTACGCGCACATACCGCGAGGAAGAGCTGGAGCTGGCACGTTTACTCGACGCTTGCACCAGTGTCCGTGGCCTCTCGATCAACCTGTGCATCCAGGGCTGGACGGAGGGCCTTTTGTACGAAGAACAAAGACAAGCCATTCTCAGGGCCATGCAGCGTCCTACCCTGGAATACCTCGCTCTTTTTCGAGTACGCCTACAGGAAGAAGACGAAGACGCTTTTCGGTCTCTGGCCTTGCCGGCGAGCCTGCGCGTTGTAAAGCTGTGTGGCGTTAGCGTGTTCGGCATACATCCCAACAAAACTGCAGGTCCTGCAGCACCAGCTACTCCATCTCCCTCCCTGGACTCGTTGATCGTCGACGAGCGCTCTCTAGGTTTTGTGCGCTTGATGAATCTTGCATCGTGCCAGAGCCTGACGAGGCTTGATTTCACTTCGGCCGACAAGCATGTCGACGATAACCACGTTGTCGCGCAACTTCTGCGGGCAAACGCGCAGTTGCAGCATCTGATACTGAGAAACGGTACGCCATTCCTGCCGTGCTGTTGCTATGCCATGATCAAGTGCACTCACGAGAAACTTACAGACTATCACGCAGAGTTCCCGGTGTATGACTTGTCGCACAACTCCGCGTTGCGCTCGGTCATTGTGCTCATCCAGAGGAGCGCACCGTTGGTCATAGAGAATATCGCCCGGGCACTTTGCTCTATTCCCGAGACGGTGGCCCTCGAGACATTCACGTTGTGCTTCCCGCCCGAGCGGGGCGAAATTGGGATGCAGGATTCACGGCACTGGCAGTCATTGGAGGATGCCCTTTTGCGCGCGGGTGGTCAAGCGCCGCGCGTGGTTAAGCTTTGTATCTGGAAGTACACGGACCGCAGGGTCTCCTCGCTTACCAAAGAGCACTTCTGTCGCACGGTCAGGGATCTTCTGCCGCGGTTGGACCAACGCGGGATTCTCGACGTTATCGCCTGAGGGCCCTCCTAGAGATAAGAGCATGACCTAGAGGTGCGCGCCTACTCCTTTCTGCAGCGCTCGTAGGTTCTGATCCTCGCCGAAGGGAACCGTGTTTGTCTCGTTCGGAGGGCTCAGTAGCGAAGTGAGGCGCAAGGTCATATTGTACGATGCAGAGGAGGGTGGGGGGGAGTCAAATGAATGCTTAAACATGAACAAGATCTCGTGTAGTGTTGGGAGAGGGAGGGACCGCTATGTACGTCTGTTGACTCGCACCCGCAGCCAAACAGGGGCTTACATGTGCCGCCCGCTTGCCACGCGTTCGCTTGATTTTCTTTCTTCTTTTAAACAACCATCAGGCCGGGTATTGGTTTGAGCCCTTCTTACGTGTTAGCGTCTGGATCCTCTGTCTTTATGTACTTCTGACAATAGTCCCAACTAGCTCTCTTCCGCCCTATGCCATGCGCGTACCCCAAGAGTTGGTGAACGAAATCGTCTCCCACGTCGAATGGCGTGGGTCCGACACGGCGCATCTCGTGCGCCTCTTGGAAGCCTCCGCCCCCGTCTTCTCCTCGCAGATCTGCGCGAACTTGCACGAGCGGCCTATGGACTTCAGCGTCGAAAACTATGGCTCGCTGTCGGCCATCTCCGAGCTCTGCCCAGAAGCAATGGAGTCCATTTGGCATATTACTATCGAGAGGAATCAGCCCCGAGCCCACCCGCAGCACAGGGAGGAAACGTATCACCAGGAGGAAACGGGACTGGCCCGCCTACTCGACGCGTGCACTAGTCTTCGCAGCATCTCCGTCGATCTGCGCATGCAAGGCTGGCAGGAGGAGCTGCAGTGCGAAGAACAGAGGGAAGCCATCTACCGCGCTATGCAGCGTCCGAGTCTCCAAAGCCTCTCCATATCTCGCACGCGTCTTGGCGAGGAGGATGAGGCGCGTTTTCGGTCTCTGAAGTTCCCAGCGAGCCTGCGTTCCGTCAGGTTCACCACCATCGGCACGTTCGAGGCGTACGTCGCGGAGACGGAAGTGCCGTCTCGGTATCCGGACCTACGAGAGCTGGGTTTCGACGATTGCTGCATCAATTTCGTCTGCATGATGGGCTTTGCGTCGTGCTGTGCGCTGAAGACGCTGGAGTACTGTGCGGACGGAAGCATAGACGACGGTCACCTCATCGCGCAGCTTTTGCGCGCTAATACGGTTTTAGAGTGTCTGACCCTAGGGACCGGTACGCTGCTACCACCTACCTCTCTTCATGCGTACGCTAACGCGACCTGATAAGTCTCAGGGCCGTTCTCGCGGTTCCCCCAGTATGACCTGTCGCACATCCGAGCCCTGCGCTCATTGATAATCGTCCTCGAGACGAGAGTACACCGGAGCGCCATCGAAAATGTTGCCTCGACTGTGGGGACGATTCGTGACATCGGGTCCCTCGACACCTTCGCATTGATGATCCCTTTCGACGGCGAGAGGAATGTAGTTGACCTACAGCAGTGGATCACTTTGGAGGACGCTCTCCTGCGGCCGGACGGTCGCGCGCCGCGTATCGTCAATATCCGACACCGTAATCATACAAATTGCTCTTTTGCGGACGATCAGAGGCATTTCCAGGAAACGATCCGGCATTTTCTGTCAAGGCTGAACGAGCGGGGAATACTTGATGTGGTCTTTTGGTGCGCATTCATAGCCGTTGTTGTGCCAGTAGGTACTGATTGTCGTCGCAGAGGGTCGATATGCCGTCGTACAAGGGCAAATTTACCATGGATACCTCTAATAGTATTGCGCGGGAAGGTGTACTTGTACAAGTAGGCTTTATCCGCAGCGACTGATGCCACAAAGGCGTGAATGGGGTGTATGTCCCTCTGGGCACACGACATATGGGCGCGCGTATGCTCTTGTTTTGCCACGCTGCAGCCAAACGATAGCATACACGAGCCGCGGGCGCCGAGGGCTTGTTCGATTCAGTCAAGTATTGAGCGCGTATATTCTGCACTCGTTCAGCGACTGTCACCATATTTGCCTCGCCGGATTACCGTAAGTATGAATGCTCGAGCGCTATCTTTGAGACTTGAAGCTGGACCTGCAGCACACTAGCTTCCCGATCCGACATCGACATGCACCTACCCCAAGAGCTCGTGAACGAGATCATCTTCCACGTCGAGCACGCAGACGATCTGGGGATACTCGTAACTCTCCTCGAAGCATCTATTCCTATATTTTCACCCCAGATCTCTACGAATCTGCGCAGAGGAACCGTCACTCTCAGAAGAAAGGAACACTACCTCGCGCTATCGACCATCGCCAAGCTCTGCCTCGAGATAATGGACTCGGTCCAGAGCGTGCAAATCGAGCGCTCGAAGCAGATCCCGACGCGGGATGCTGAGGAGGAGCTGCTCGCCCCCTTGCTCGACGCGTGCACCGCCCTCCGGAGCCTCAGCGTCAGGACGAATATAATCGCGTGGTCGAAGGCGATAGGCTCCGAGGAGCAGCGGCAGGCGCTCTACAGGGCGATGCAGCGCCCGACGCTGGAGTTTCTCTCCATGAGCTGGCTGTATCTCCGGGAGCCTGACATCACCGCGTTCCGGGCGCTGACCCTGCCCGCATCCCTGCGCGCTGTGCGCTTCTCTGGTTGCCAGATGGATGCGGTCCTGCCCGCTGAGGGCGCTGGAGTGAAAAGCGCAGATCATCGCGAGTCATCCTTATTCTTCATCAGCTTCGACCAGAGCTCGCTCGAGTTCGTCAGGATGCTGCGCTTTGCGTCGGGGTCGTATCCGTTCGGTAATCTGCAGATTATCGACTACAATTCGACCTTCTGGGACGACGATCGCGACATGGTGGGCGAGCTGACTCGCGCGAACCCGCGCTTGGACAAGCTGTTCCTCCGGACGGGTATGGCGTCCTGCTAGACTGACGCGCATCTTGCACTGAATATCACCTCTAGACCTCTCCCAAATGGCCGAATACGATCTATCGGCCTGTGCATCCCTGAGCATGCTACTCATCGCCTTCACCAAACCCATGAACTTCAACCAGGTCTCCGTCCGAAACATCGCATCCATCATCAACACCCTCCCCGCCTCCGCACCCCTCGCGGCGTTCTCCCTTTCCCTACCCGCGCAGACCAGCAAGATCGACCCGTATGAGCAGCATTGGCGCGCTCTGGAGAGCGCGCTTCTGGGGAGACCCTTGCCAGCGAAGGTTGTCGGAATCCGATTGGCCCGGCATGGCGAACTCGTTCATTCGGAGGAGACGGAGACGAATTATTATCGGAAGATGGCTAAACTCATGCCGAGACTCGATAAGCAGGGAATACTGAAAGTCACCTTGGAGCCGTAGGTTGAATTTTCTGCCATAGTCTGACTCTGAATGGGCGCTGATGCCCTTGGTAGCTATCTTGTGCCGGCTGGCGGTGTGGTTTGAGATGCTGGCGTCGACGGCTGGGGTAGCAAATGGTTCTTCGTGCTTGTATCATGCATAGTTCCAGGACTCAAGGACACACACAAACGCGCTCCCAACATTTGTACAAGTTGTTGCTGTCGATTGCTCGGACGGTAAACTTAGTCCGCATTGAGTCTCTATACTTACCTCTAGCTGTGGATCTCAAGATATTGAGCCAAGTCAGCGACAATGATCCCCTCTACGACCTAAGGATGCTACCAGAGTTCATAGATTAGCGGCGATAGCACGGTCGACCGACCTCGGACGACCGTCCTAATCGGGAACAATGGCATGATGCGGGTTGTCTAGACGCCCACCCGACTCCCGGGGACATACCCTTGGCCATGCTAAACCCTCCTTGACCATGCCCCATTTTCCTCGACCCCGCTAAACTCTCCTTGACCATGTTCGATTCTCTTTGACCACACTGGACTCACTTGTCCTTCGCAATGCAGGAAATACGCCCGAGTTTACAACAAAAACCACCAATGATGCCATTCAAAGTACTTAACGCGGCTAAAGCTACAGTTTTGGGGGATGAGATGAGGAGAGACGGTATTAGTACGGGGTAGGGTAGAGTTGTAGACGAAGACGAAAGATAAAGCGAAATGTAGGCTGTAGGCAAACGCGAACTCGAGGGGGTAAGTCTTTAAGTAGAGGGTGTAAGTAAGGGTATAGGAGGTCCGGATAGTGAGATTGTCAGAGAAGACGAAGGAAAAGGCGTCGTGTAAGACGAGGATGCGTCCAGAAAGACGAAGATGCAGTGGTTTTAGCGTTCGCGGGATTCGGAGACGCGTGAGCGTTCGAGGTGAGATGAGGGCGCTGTGTGCCAGCGCCAGCGCCCTCAATAACCCCTTCTGGCAGTTATCATACACTGCCGGGTAGCAGCCATCTACTGCTGAGCAGCGGCGAGGTTGAGCGCCGCGAGGACGACCTCCCAGCAGAGGTCGATGGTGTCCCAGAGCTGCGCGTCGTACATCCCGAGCGAGACCATATCCTGCCACGCCTCCTTCACATGCGCCGCGTCCGCGGTGAGCCGGCTGAGGTTGCCGCCCTCCGCCTGCATGAGCTGCGCCGCGAGCTGGTGCTTCGCCTGCCCCGAGCCGAGCGCGGCGGTGATGCCCGGGTGCGTCGCGAACGCGCGCGCGGCACCGGCGGGGAGCGCGGGGAAGAGCGCCTGCGCGACCGCGTCTGCGCGGTGGTTGTACATGTACGCGTGCAGGATGGGGAACGCGGCGGGCGAGGGGACGGCCATGCGGACGACGCGGAGGGGGAGCACGGACCCGCCGGGCTGCGGCGCGGCGGCGTCGAGGGGCTCGACGTGCGCGCAGTGCGCGGCGAGGACGAGCGCGTGGGTGGGGACGAGCTTGGCGTGCGCGTCGCCGGACTTGCTGGCGCAGACGGCGAGGAGGTGGGTTGGGTAGGAGACGCCGGGGGTCGCGCGGCAGCCGACGTTCAGGTGCTTGGGAAGGTGGTTTGCGGGCATGGTGGAGGGGACGTTGAGGGTGGAGATACCGCCGATCATCCTGGGTATGGGTTAGTACGCGGGATGGAGGAGTGATCGGAGGGCACGCACTCTCTGGCTCGGGGGTACAGTCCGCGGCGAACATATTCGATAGGAACACTGGCAAGGTCTGGCGCGACCGCCGCGATATTACGGGAGGGGATATCGTAGAACTGAGGGCGCTGGAGGGTCCGGGGCAAGTTGACGCCGTGCGAGCCGTGCGCAGACGAGTGATGCGAGGACGAGTGGTGCGAGTGGTGGTGCCCATGGCCGTGTGTGGCGAAGGAAGAGGGGTGCGACGCGACTTGGAACATGCTGACCGATGCGATGGAGGGGTATGGGACGGGATGGGACGTGTGTGCGAGCCGGGTATGCTGATGCGAATGCGAATGCGGGTCGGGCGCTGCCTGAGGAGGGAAGGTGTTGTGCAGCTGCCCGCACCGCCGCGCGTATATATACCCAAGCGCCCGCCTGCCCATCCGGACATGAGTCCGAGAAAGGCAGGCGGTACAAAGGATCCGTCCAAAAAGGAAAGACCTTTGTCCTCCCCCTCCTGGCAGCTGATGCGGGCTTCGCGCGACCCGTGTCTGTTTTGCGTCGCCAGGGCTCCTGATCCACGTCGAAGATTGTCGCGAAGGCGCGCGAAGAGCGCCCCCCATCCCCCCGCCAGTCGAGCTCGAATATCTTCCGCCGCCTCGTCATCCAGGGCCCGTCGCCCGAGTCATCGTTCGGCGGTGTCGCGATCGTCGGTCCCTCGCAGCGCCATCAGCGCACGGGCTGTGACTCGCTGTCGCCCTCGCACAGGATGTCATGCTGCTCGCCGCGATGACTGGCGCTGACCGCGCCGCCCGCACATCGATTGGTCGGAGGGAACCCGCCGCGCTCCCCCAAAGTGGATAGCCCCCTCCGAGCTCCGGGCACGCTGCAGCCCACGCGCGCCGCCCATGTGCCGCCCGCATCAGGCTCTCCACGTTCCTCGCCTTCATTCCTTCCACGCTCTCCGCCTCGTGCCCTTCCCACGAGAATACTCCTTTGTGCACATATGGGGATAGCGCGCATGAGGGGGCGAAGAAGCGCGGCGGTATTTCATGCGTGCGTCAGAAGCATTGCGCTTGACAGAAAACATCGGTGGCGCGGCCCCGCTCTGCTCATCATCGGTGCCTCGCCCAACAGCAACGGTGGCGCCCGCTCGAGCGCCGCCTGACAGGTCAGCGAGAAGCAGTGGAGGATTGGATGGTAAAATCGTGCAGCGGCGCCGCATGTCGGGATTCTATCTACCGCCGTCGACGACAACCGCCTCGCTGTGATCCCAGCAGACTCAGCAGCCACATACCCCCACCCCAAATATTGAGCATTTATTCGCGCTTTGGTTTTTCCGGCTGCACGTGGAGAAGAACAAGGTCTCTTGTACGTGGAGAAGCATGCAATGTTCAACCTGGGACTGCGACCCTGCATGGTCAAAGTGATCTCTCACGAGAGTCCGGTGGGCGCCTAGACAACCCACATCATGCCATTGTTCCCAATAAGGATGGTCGCCGAGGTCGGTCGACCATGCTATCGCCGCCAATCTATGAATCCTAGTAGGCTGCTTTCGTCGTCGAGGGGATCTTATCTACTTGTTCGGGATGAGACCCGCGAGAAACTGAGGACGATATTCATGAGGCTCGACGGGCCGTTTCGCGGGCCAGACGCGATGAACACGCGAAGTTCAACTTTAGCGCACGTGATATCGGCGTGATCAACTTCATCCGCTTCCGCTTCGGCATTCGCCGTGCGACATCGCTCTTAACTCCAACCACCATGTCCGCCGCCTTCCTCGATATCTTCGCCGGCGACGAGGAGGAGCATGCATCTAATACAAAAGAGTATCAATCGACACTGGACCTGCTCTCTCGGAAAGCCGAGAGCTATGGCCTTCCTCCCAAACCCGAGGATTTATCCGAAGAGCAGCAAGATATCCTCATAGACCTTGATGTATAAGTCGTACCCGCACTTTTCGACACCCGAACTCTGTATAACCTCCTACTAGCGCTCCACCTCTATGCGCTTCGACCCGCCCGAGCCACTCTCCCTCGGCAAACTTATCATCGATCTCGACGCGTCGCCCGGTCTGTCGAAGACGCGGGCGAACTTCCTCGCCTTGTGTACGGGGGAAAGGGGGAATTGCAAAAACGCGCCGAATAAGAAGCTGCATTATAAGGGGTGTCCGATACATCGCGTTGCGAAAGGATTCGTGATGCAGGGCGGGGATGTGACCCGAGGCGACGGAAGCGGAGGCGAAGTGCGTATCCGCCTGCGTCCCTTCGATAGCTTTCAACGACTCGTGACCTAACTGACCTCACACTATCTCAAAGTCCATTTTCGGCGCCAAATTTGCCGACGAGAAACCCGGCCTCAAGAACAAAGCCGAATTCGGCAGTCTCGCAATGGCGAACTCGGGCAAGAACAGCAACTCGTCGCAGTTCTTCATCGTGACGACCGACGACTCGGCAAAGTTGGCGAAGTTGAGCGGCAAGTACGTGGTGTTTGGGAAGGTGAGATTGGAGGGGGACGAGGGGAAGGTAGCACGGAGGGTTTTAGAGAAGGTGGATGGACTGGCGGTAGGGGATGGGAAGCCGAGTGTGCCGGTTTGGGTCGGGAATTGTGGTGTGCTTTGAGCAGTACAAGTCCCGTCGACACGGTGGCAAAGAGCCGATTTCACGGTCAGAAACCCAAGTTGTATACACAGCACCATTTCTGTGCTCTGTCTAATATTCCATCGCTTCCGTTGAACGTATCATCGCCTCCGCTGCCGAGCTACGAGGTGCGAAGGCACATTTGAAGGGCTTTGGAACTCTGAAAACGTGTCAGTAACGTGCCCAAGTACATTCGGCTGAATTAGCTGACTGGATCAAGGACGATAGCCATTCCCGGCGTGGCTCGATGACCGTCCCGTCCGGTCGCTTGGCCTAAGATTCGTCGTGAGCGGCAAGCGAATACTGTTTACAGGCCTCATGTCACCTTCTCGATATTGTAGACACGCAAAATGGAGGCTATCATCAGCCAGACTGAGTCGTAGGCCATATGACGACCCGGGCATGCACGACGGCCGAACTGCAGAGAAAACTGTCAAGGAATGCTCAATAGACAAACCAAGGCGCGTCGACTCACGCCAAAGACTATCTTCGCCGGGTCAGGGACGTTGGGGTCGAGGCTACCGTCAGCAGATAGGAAACGCTCCGGCTTGAAGGCAAATGAGTCTGGGTAGATGTCCTCCTTGTGCGCCATGGACCTGATGCGGGTCAGATACTGATCCTATAGGACGCTAACCCACACGCATTCACCAGATGTTCGGTATGATGATGGAGTCGCAGGGTATCGCGTATCCGTTGTAGACATCCGGCTGCTCGCCATTGTAGGCGTGCGAGACGCCCTACGAGTTGCCTCGTGAGCCAGGAAAAACCTTCAGGAGCCGCAAAAGCTCACCGCAGGCACGACGGGCCTATACCGCGCGCTCTCGCGTACGACCGCCGTGGTGTAGGGCAGCTGCGATGCGTGCTCGAACGTCGGCATCTGGCCCGGTTTGCCCTCGGCGGTCTGAAGCGGCCCGAGGACGGCATCGAGCTCGGCTTGCGCGTGGCGCTGGATTTCGGGGTGATCCAGTATGGCGAGCACGAAGTTGAGGATGTTGGTGACCGTCTAGCTTTCTGTGAGTGCAAAAGTTCCTCCTGGAAAAGCTCTTCGCTCACCGTATCCGTTGCCGCGTTGTACATCGTAGCTGCCGCGTCGCGGATCGCGCGCTCGTCACCACCTTTCTCGAGGGTGGTGCGCACGAAGGATTGGGCGTGGAATGAGCCGTCGGTCTATGCGGGCGCTGAGTATTTTGACCCCGGAGAGACTTCGAAAAGCGAACATACCAAGCTCTTCTTGACCTCTTCGAATGGTCTGTCCACAATGCCTTGAGCTCGAGGGCGCCACTCGCGCGCTACGCGCTTGAAGCCGGCGCCTGCAAATTAAGACAAACAATGGTCAGCACGAAAAGCTAACCCATTGGCACGGCTGCGCACCTGGCATCCAATCGGGCACGTATTTGAGGGCAGGAACGTTGTTGACGAGGTACGAGCCCTGGATTGTTGATCCCGCCAGCATATGCATGAGCGCCCGCGCATCAATCACGCGCTGGTCCTCGTCGCTCTTGATGTCGACGCCGTACGCTATGCCGAGCACGAGCGCACCAGCCATGCTGAGGGGGGTGTTCAGCACTTGGGAATCAGGAAAAGGTAACAACCTTACTGTCTGACCATGTCCTCGAGGCCGTCCTCTCCAACGCTGAGCATGGAGCGGAGGAAGCGATGCGCTACCTTCTTCTCCAGAGGGCGGAAGCGCACCGATGCCGACTCGTGGAAGACGCTGTGGAATAGTCGGCGTCTGGCGCGCCTGTTGTTTCTCGTCAGTGAGAAGATATAGACATGTGATGCCAACGGCTTACCATTTGTCGCCTAGAGAGCGTACATAAGGCGGCGGTCAGTGACACGAAGCTGGTCTTGTAGATGAAGGTCTCACCGTAGGGACTGAAGGAGAAGTTGAAGTCCATGCCCATCAGGTCGATAGCCATGGGAAAGGGAGGTCTGCGGTGAACCTAAGACGAAAATATGCAAGCTCGCAACTCGATAGGACGAACCGACCGGAGTAGTATCTGGATCGCTTCTCGAGCAGCTCGTTGCAGGCTTCGTACGTGTCGAGACGACTATGCTCTTTCCCGCTACATTGAGATAGAGGATGTCGGTGTCTGCGATGGACGGTAAGTCAGTCTTTCCTACCAGATAATCGCAATAGTGGGCCGACGACAGTTCGACACGGACCGTACTGTTTTGCCCACTCCATGTACTTCTCCCACTCGTACATGGTCGGCATGTCGAAGACGTTGCCTATGAGCGGAAGCCCTTTCGGCCCCGGTGGGAGCGGCAAGTAGCGCTTTCTCCTGCGGAGGCCTACAACAATTATGACCATAGCGAGAAGGATGGGCGAGATGAAAAGGAGCGACATTGTGTCTACGAGGCTGATGAGTGAGGGGGAACAATAACGAGACGTGTATATGACGACTGGTCTCTTATATGGCCTGCTGACCTAGTGGGTTCCTGCCTGCAGGTTAATCGCTTCGGCGGCGTTGAAGCGCGGACATTGGAGCAGCCTATGTGAGCCACCTCGAGCGATAACGCGGAAGATTACCTACAGAGAACACGGAAGGGCTTCTAGGCGCGGTAAAAGGAGGGCTGAGCGTCGTCATAAGAGCACTAGGCCGCCAGATGGCCTACACACCTCGATAAGTGGTCTCCAACGTGTGCGACCCTCGGCAGGATCGAAGGACAGTAGGTGACGCACTTTCCCTCCCAGCCCAAAGTTAGCACGCGTTAGTGAACCAGGTCGTGAGCGCAGAAGTTATTGCTGGTCCTCAGCCACGACCTAGCGCAAATAGAAACATGGACCGAGAGCGTGAGACTTGCGGCTCGTCGCCTTGAATCCCTGATATTTGGCGATAAGATCCTAGTACAGCAGCTCATAGTCAACTTCATCTCCTTCGCTTTGGATAAGGGAAACGAAACCGTAGTCGCCCTCGTTGCGCTCAGTATTCCATGCCCGCCGTAGCACGGATCATCTCGACCGCTTCTGCACTGCGCGGGACGAGGACGCACTTGAATTGCTCAGGGTTTCTGGGGGTGCGTCAGATCATATGCAAGAAGATGCATTAGTCTTTGAAGGACTTACTGGACTAGCGCAGAAGTCCACTCCCGACGTGGCTCGATAAGCTTCACGTCCGAGTCCTTTGCCTGCGTACATGGGTGAGCCGCGCGCAGAGAAAAAGCCTGAATCAGAAAGGGATACCTTCTCAATATTGTACACGCGCAAGACAGACGCGATCATGATCCAGATGGAGTCATAAGCCAAGTGGCGACCTAGGCAGATGCGTCGGCCAAACTAGATGATGTGGATTCATAATCAGTGGAGGAAGAGGAGACGGGAGCGAAGGTCAGCGCACCCCGAACGCCATAGCTCCCGGGTCGCGGACCTTAGAGTCGAGCTTGCCCTCAGCTGTCAGGAATCGCTCGGGCTTGAACGCGTATGGGTCCGGATAGGTTGACTCATTGTGCATCATGGACCTGTGGATGCTTGAGTGCGACAGTCAGAGAGAAAGCTTGTGCACTTACCAGACGTTCGGAATTACAACGGACCCGCTCGAAATCGCGTAACCCTTGTAGATGTCCGCCTCGGCCCCGGAGTAAGCATGCGAGATGGACTAGACGTTTTTACATGAGCGACGCCCACAAGTACGTGTGATCGCACGCTCACCACCGGCGTGACTGGTCTGTACCGCGAGCTCTCGCGCACGAGCGCCGTAATGTACGGAAGTTGCGACTCGTGCTCGAAGGTCGGCATCTGGCCCGACATACCCTCCCGCGCGTGAAGCGGCCCGAGGACGGCGTCGAGCTCGGCCTGCGCGCGCCGCTGCATCTCGGGATGCTCGAGCATGGCGAGGGTGAAGTTGAGGAGCGTGACGACGGTCTAAGAGAGCTTCAGTCCGTTGTGTGTGAAGGAGTAGGTAGCCGTGCTTACCGTGTCCGTGCCGCCGTTGTACATCGTCGCCGCCGCATCCCTGATCACTGCCTCGTCCGCGCTTTTCTCGAGGGAGTTGATGGTGAAGGACGGAGTGGGAGGCGTCCCGTTGGTCTTACCGCGTCGTGAGCTGGATATCCTTGATCCGGCACGATGAGATGCGCACCACACTTTCCTTGACCTCGTGGAAGGGCTTGTCCACGATGGCGTTCCCAAGCCTGCGCCACAGCCGCGCCACGCGCTTGAAGTCAGCTCCTATACCAGTCTCGTCAGCTTGCACCTTCTCACTTCCGAGCCAACGATCTTCCCTCTCTAGCTAATGCTTCAAACCTACACTACAAACCAATCGAAAAAAAAAACCATTTGAAAGAACACTCACCCGGCAGCCACTCCGGCACCCACTTCAGCGCGGGCACACTATTCACAAGGTACGAGCCCTGAATAGAGGACTTGGTGAGCATGCGCAGGAGGACCTCCGCGTCGGTGACGTGCGGGTCGTCCTTCTTCTGAATGTCGAGGCCGTATGCGAGGCGGAGGATGAGGCGGCCGGTCATGCTGAGGTGGGTGGTCAGTCATGGAACATGGGGTCGGTATGAAACGTGGGAGTGGGGCGAAGGGAGATAGCAAGGAGAGGAATGCAATTGAGGGTAAGGAAGAAGAAGAAAGCGACGGTAACAATGAAGCATAGTACGTACTGACGGAGCTCGGCTTCGAGGTCGTCTTCGCCCGCGTTGAGCATGGCGCGAAGGAAGGCATGCGCGCCCTTAATTTCGAGGGGTTGGTAGTTCACGGACACTGTGGCGTGGAGAGCTCCGTGCAGGAGGCGGCGCCGGGCGCGCCTAGGTGGTCGTCAGCAAGGCAAGTGGTCGCATGGAGGCTGAAGAGCTTCCCATTTATCGCCTGGGAGCAACAAAGGTGAGTGATGATCAATGTTAGGATATCTTCACGTCAGAAGTCCACTCACCGTACGGCGCCAAAGCAAAGTTGAAGTCCATGCCCATGAGGTCGATGGTCATTGGGAAGGACGGTCTGGGATTCGAGTTAGCGAATATTCTAGTTCATAATGGCTGGGTCCCCACCGATCAGAATACATCTTCGAGCGCTTCTCTAGCAGTTCGACTGCGGCCTCGTACGAGTCGAGTACCACGATGGACTTTCCCACGACGTCGAGGTGGATGATGTCCGTGCCTGCGAGGGACGACGACGTCAGCATTCAGGATAACGAAGAAAGCCAAAGTCGACGCTCACCAAATTCTTTGGCCCACGCCATGTACTTCTCCCATTCGTAGCTTCTTGGAATGTCGAGAAGGTTGCCAACGAGAGGGAGCTTCCGCGGGCCTGGCGGGAGGGGAAGTGCACTGCGATGGCGACGAGCGAAGCAGTAAGCCACGACGCCAACGAGGATGGCTATGAGTGCGAAGCCATAGTCGATGAGGGACATTGTGAGATTGGAGAGGACAGCGAGAATACGTTGGGGGAGCACTCACGAGCATGGTTGCCTTATGTACGACCTGCCTCAGTACATTCGTTGAGGTCAGTGTTCAGGGGCGCCTGACACTATTTCAAGCGCGGCGTGAGACATTGCTTGGAGGAATCTTGCGTATGCATTCGTCGTGGTCTTCCTGAGTCGAACACATCCGGTGACCACGCACTGGTGCCCCAGGGGTGAATTCACCGGGCATCGTCGGTGGCTAATTTCCAGGTTGCGCACTGTGGATGAGGAGCTCGATGGTGAGAGAAGTCTTCGCTTGAGGTTGATCATATGAGATAGGCCAATATGCCGGAGGTTCCTCGTAGCCTGTGCTGGACGGCGCCTTCGAGCACGAAGCCTGCAAGCGCATTCATGCTCGCTCCCTACCATAGTATATAGTCTTCGTCACCAGTCATCTCTCGATGCGATGAGGCTACGGGGTACCGGTGAATGATAGTTGCCATGAATACTCGGAGCGGTCACTCGCCTTTGGACAGAACAAGCGAAGCCCGAGATGGACTTCGTTCCTCAAGCGCCTATCAATCATGCTGCTTCCTGAATGGTTCATGAACCTACACGCCTTGTCGCTCTCTCAGATACACTCCGATAGAATGAGAACGGAAGTCTTCGTCAGTCATTCCGCCGCCTGAGCCCGGGATACCTCTTCGCCGGACTCTGACGACCCACAGACTCTACAACTGGGGTTCAAAGGCCGTTCAAGTCAAAGCATAGCATAGCTCTGAACTTCTGCTCCATCTGATCTTCTTCGCAAACGTTCTATGCCTGAGGCAAGCCAGAGCTGATTCTGCGCGGGCGCAACTTGGCGAGGGAACGTAAGCGTTTACTCTGAGGGATGTTTCATATATTATCCTCGGTTGACGTCGAATTGCGAGTGCTTCCGGGATCCAGATGAACATAGCTCGAGGGCGATGGCCGTTTAGAACAAGGAGGGTTATGTTATTCTTTGTTTGCCATCATCACTCGTCACGATCACATGCCACGTGTCACGCGCACCAAAGTTCAACTTCAACCACCATCACCGAGTCGGCTCTAACGCTCCCTCTCACAGCTCTGCAAACTTCTCAAAGGCTTGAGCCTGCTGCACACCGTACGCAGTCACAGAAACAGGGTGCTCAACATGCAGACACCCTCCCGTTACCGCGGCCTTCCAGGCGCATTAGACGCGTCGCTTTACGACTTCGAGATGTCCCCACCGCGTTCTTATGGTTCTCCTTCGTCTTCGTCTCCAACACGCAATGGAAATACCCATGAAAAGAGCGCACCCTTTTCACCCCTGAACCCAGGCCCGTCAATCTTCGAACCCCAGCCTAAAGCTCGCAAAGTCACTTTTTCTCTCGCGCCACGAACTGGCCTCGGCTACCTCGCAGATCTTGAAGATGCTCTGCCCACCATTGAACCTCCCTCGGACTCAACCTCTTTCTCCAACACACTCGACGCTTACCTTGACTTCGCCGCGCGGCCAACACGCGGCCTTCCGCGCCAGTTCCCGAGCGAGAAACGCTTTCCGCACGTGCAGGCTCAGGCCGCCAATCCTCCCCCAAAACTCTCTCCGCCCCCACTCTCACCCCACGTCGCCGCCCTCCGAGAGCGCGAAGCTGCTGAAGCAGCGCGTGGCGAGGAAGAATGGGTCCTCGCTGGCGGCACCCTACGCGACGCGCGTGGCAGACGCGACCCCGCGCGCACCGCGGCCGTGCGGAAGCAGGCGCTGCGCCGGATACGCATGGAGGAGCGCGAGCGGGTGAAGCGGGGTCGGTGGGCGGCGTACGAGGCGCAGTGGGGGGTGGTGGCGCGCATGCCGGTGGGCTTGGTGCGGTTTGCGGACGTGCCGTGGCCGGTGTTTGGGGTGGAGGAGGGGGAGGAAGACGAGGACGATGAGGATGAGGGGGGTGGGAGCTCTAGTCCTAGCATGCCTGGCCTGTTTGGCGCGCGGAGCGGCGGGGCAGAGGAGGGCTGGGGCGGACGCGCGATTAGGCCTGAGGACGTGACGGAAGCTGCGGTCGAGAAGTTCATGCGTACGGCGGCGGAGTACTCAAGTCAGACTTCGACGGAAAACTCGGCTCAGGTGTCGGCTGGTCGCTCGAGTCCAAACGCGCCGGGGCACTCCACCCAAGCTGGCTCAGGCCAATCCTCACCAACCGACAAGCACGCCCTCCGCGACCGCGTCCGCCGCGGGCTCCTCCGCTGGCATCCCGACAAGCTTGTCCCCGTGCTCAGGCGCGTCGCCCAGGAGGATACCGAGGACGTCGAGCGAGCGGCACGCATTGTTTTCAGCTCCCTGAAAGGCATGAACGAGAGGATTGGGAGCGAGTAGGGATCGGCAAACACATTCGAGAGAATAGGGATCATGATTGAGAGGATTAGGGAGCAAATATACGAGTTCAAAAACTGAAAGCACGGATTGCAAGCTGAATAGAGTAGGTTCAAGGGAAACAGTGGGCGGTGCATGGCTTGGGCGGGGCGTGTTATGAGCCTTGACGTTTCCCTTGCAGGAAAGGATTGCAAGTCGAAAGAGCCGGCACCGGCCATGCCGCCGGCGTACCATAGATAGGGAATCGACTGCTTCTGCGCATCGTCTGGAGCGAGAAAAAGTTGAATATTGATACAGTTTATTCGACATGACCACCGCAGGGGTCGAACCTGCAATCTCCTGATTACCGAATCGTAGTCAGACGCGTTGCCATTACGCCAGGCGGCCGATGATGGTCTCTGTGGCCGTGTATACTCAAGAAGTAGTTTTGCACGGAGATAGCCTGCGCACTACCGCGCCGGATGAATAGGTAAGAAACAGTACGCCAAATGGGTCGGAGATAAGGTCGTGCGGAAATTGATCAAGCCAAAGGCGGACCTTATGATGGCAGGCGTGAGAAGATTACGGACGCGAGTCTTGAATCGAACGCTCATGCCGACTCAGAGCTGAGCGCTGAGCAACGGTAGCGTCAATGAGGGTCGCCGCCGAACTCTATGGGAATCTGCTCGACGTCGTGTATGCTTTCTCGCTTCTAGCTCCTCATCTCCTAAGTAGATTGACTTCACTGTTTTGCTTCGCCTGCGACCCGGCGTCCGGGGCAAGGCAATGCGCAGGCATTTTGTCGAGCAAGCCCTCCCGCGGATCCTCAGCAGGGGCAATCTTTGGAGGCTGTACACTCGGAACTCCTGCATCTGATCCTCCGACGTCGACGGTCTTGAAGACTGCTGTCACTGATCCTCCGCAACCGCGCACCTACTGCTTGCCTTCGCTATCCGTCTTCATGCCCGCGCTTGAAGTGGTACTTGGGAGCCCTGCTCCAACGTCGCACGCTTCGCATATGATGCGCTCGACGTCCTTCTCGCCGCCTGCATTACTGCTTCATGTGTACTCCAATATATAGTTACGGGTGTTTGAACAAAATGCACGCCACCTACTACGCCGATACAGGGCAGGAGTTGTCTTAATTAGACATTTTCGCTGGCTACCTCAGTAGCTCGAAGCACTGCGACCGCATCCGCGCTGCGAGGCGTAAAGACGCACTTGAAGTGCTTGGGGTTTCTGCGACACGATACGATGATGTAGGCGCTGGACTTATTGGGAAACATTGAAGATCACGTACTGAATGAGGGCTGACACCCATTCACGGCAAGGCTCGATAACCGATCCATCCGAGCGCTTCGCCTACCGCTAAACGTCAGCCAACAGGGCCACAACATGCGCCGCGAGAAAGAGCGACACACCTTGTCCATGTTGTACACGCGCAAGATGGATGCGATGGTGATCCACAGCGTGGAGTAGGCTACGTGGCGCCCGATGCAGTTCCGCCGGCCGAACTGTACAGGAATTTACGAGCTCGATGTGAGCGCCGTGCAGTCCCGTACGACGAGAATAGTGCTCACCCCGAAGATTATTTTCGCAGGGTCGCGGACGTTCGGGTCGAGCTTGCCGTCCGCATCGAGGTAACGCTCGGGCTTGAAGGCATAGGGGTCGGGGTAGGCCTTCTCGTCATGCGCCATAGACCTGCGGGGCCATTTGAGCAAGGGACTAGCTGCAGAAGTCACTGATACTAGCCAGACGTTGGGGATGACGATCGAGCCGCAGGGTATAGCGTAGCCTTTATAAATATCAGGCTCCTCGCCGTTGTAGGCGTGTGGGATGGACTGACGACGAGAAATCAACGACGGAGGTTCGTTGCGAGCGAGCGAGGAGACGCACCATCGGTAGAACAGGTCGGTAGCGAGAGCTTTCGCGCGCGAGCGCCGTGATGTAGGGGAGCCGCTCTTCGTCGTCGAATACCGGAAGTCGTCCGAGTTCGCCGTCTGCTCCTCGCAAAGGGCCTAGTACGGCGTCTAGATCGCGCTGCGCGCGACGTTGCATGGATGGGTTGTCGAGCATGGCCAGCACAAAGTTGAGAATCGTCACCACGGTCTGTAGGCAGCGTCAGTTAGAAGTCGTGATATGGAGTCGTATGATAAAAGAAACCTAGGACTCACCGTATCCGTGCCGCCATTGTACATCGTAGCCGCCGCGTCACGGACAGCCCGGTCTTCACCACCCTTCTTCAGGGAGCGGGCGACAAACGACGGCGTCTGCGAGTTCCCATCTGCCTGTGATCCAACATGAGCTAGGGTGAAGCTCCTGGGTTGGCAACGCCTACGCACCATGCTTTGTTTGACCAAGTTGAAGGGCCGGTCTACAATCTCTTGTGCCCGGTCACGCCACTCCCGAGCTTCGGCCTGGAAATTCGCACCTAGAAAACCTTTCAGTGTAGAACGAGATCAATCACTCCAAGCGACGCACCAGGCATCCACTCCGGCACGTATTTTAAAGCAGAAATGCTGTTCACAAGATAGGCACCCGGCGCCGCTGAGCTCATAAGCCTGCGCATCAGCATCTCCGCCTCCACGATGTGCGGATCCTCTTTGCTGCGAACATCGATGCCATACGCAGCCGACACGACGAGGCGCCCGGTCATCCTAGGAAACGTGAGTGTGCTACTCGTCTCGTGGCGGTGTGCGGGACGTACAGCCTGATCTCTGCTTCTAGGTCGTCTTCGCCGGCGTCGAGCATGTTGCGAAGGAATGTATGGGCTGACTTGAGCTCGAGGGGCCGGACGTTGATGGAGGCTTTCCCGTGTAGTGATTCGTGGGCGATACGCCGCCGAGCGCGCCTGTCGGTGTGTGAGCTAGTCTAGCCAGTACGAGCCCATAGAGCCCCCTACCATCCTTCTCCTATGGCGCAAATACGCTCGTTAGCACCACGGATCATCAAGCATGGACTTGAATTTACCGTATGGTATGAAGGCGAAGTTGAAGTCCATTCCCATAAGGTCGATGGTCATAGGAAATGCTGGCCTATAGGGATATTCCGTCAGAACGAGGCCACGCGTAGACGGTTGATTCAACACCGTAAACCCTAAGCTTACCGATCGGAGTAGTACTGGGCCCGCTGCGCCAGCAAGTCGCAGCACGCTTCGTAGGAGTCCAAAATAAAAATCGATGTACCAGCCGCATCTATATGAAGTATATCCGTCCCTGCATGCGCTCAGTATCGACAGCTAACAGGGAACTGATTAGAGCTCACGAAGTTCTCTCGCCCATTCCATGTACTTCTCCCACTCGTAAGTCGAAGGAATGTCGAGCAGGTTACCAATAATCGGCCACCCCTTAGGTCCTGGAGGAAGGGGGGCACGATGGCAGCGGCGGTGGCGGATGGCGTATGCCACGCAGGCGAAGGTTACGGTGATAGCAAACAGGGTCGCGAGCGTCATGGTATGCGTAAGGTCAGTTCAGGACGACGAGACAGCGTCATGCATCCCGAAGGGTCTTATATCTACTACTTACAAGGACGACGTTACGCCGCATCTGCAATTGAAGCGCGACTCGAGACGTAAGGGAGAGAAGAAATAATGGTTCATTGCCCCTCTACGTACGGTACAGACTTCTATCTGTGGAGTCGTCATTAGCTGGCGATTATAGCGCTCTCACCCCCACTTACCTGAATATCTCATATCGACAGGAATCGCCCCGCTACAAGCGCGGCGAAGCTATTTCATTGATAACGAAGTTCCGTGCAGAGAAACTTCGTAGGGGGACTCCTTCTTCGCCAGCGATACTCCGTTCTTAGACGAGGAACCGCTCGCGTAGGCAGTGCCGTCGGGGGCGGAGACGTTGCTGACCAAGTTGGTAGGGACATAGCACGTCGGTGAACTCTGCGTGGTCGATAGAAGCACCACCAGCGTAGGGTACACTCCCTTGTTGCGAACATTCAGCGGACTTCAGGCATACAAAGAAGCCAAGCCCCGAACGCACCGCTATCGCCGGCATGAGCGTACCCAACATGCCGGCGGGTCCCATGTACGTGAGGTTCGAGTGGAAGACACCGGCGACGTCCGCGAGGGTGATGACGAGATAGGCTAGCTGGAAGAGCGTTACTATTAGACTCGCCGACCTGAGTCCGGGAGGCGTACACGCACCCATATGCAGCTGTATACGCCGCCAGACTCGACGAGAAGTACCATGATCTTCTCCACGCGGGTCTGCGACGCGCGGCCGAGGGCGGGCTTGATGCTGCGTCGGTAGGTCCTGCACGATGTTAGTGGGCGTGGTAAGGGGGGAAGGCGCGGGAGCTCGCATACCATACTTTGACGCCGACAAGCGCTGTGACGAGTACGTTGGTGAGGAGTACGGGGACGATGGAGGTGAAGGCGCGGAGGTAGTTGGCGCGTCTGTTGGGGAGGTTCCACGAGTACGCGGCGACGCCATACTTCGAGTAGGAGTAGGCGAAGTCCACGACGCTTCCCGCTGAAAAGCAGAATGATGAGAAGCTACACGCGCAGACGGAACAAGAGGGCATACCTATAGTACCGAGGATAGCAAAAACGAGGGACAATCGAACAGCTTTGCTATCAGGCCAGAGGACCCATGCGCGCCACACGACTATGACGTCCGAGGAGATGTGCTATGGTGAAGTGGTCAGCTTAAGCGTCGCCATGGCTCGCACGCGCTTACATTAATTCGCGCCAGGACAAGCAAGGGACCGGCGATGCGTCGGACGAGGCTGGTAATAGCGTCGACTCGGAAAGGTGCGAGGGCGCCCAAGACTTCGACTCTGATGTTGACGGCGAACCAGATCGTGGAAGCGACGAAAAGCAGGGTGGTCATGCCACCGACGAAGTAGCGACCGACATCGCGTCGTCTGCATGGAGTTGGATGAGGCGCGAATTGCTTCACTTTGCGAGGAGGGAGACTCACGAAATTGCGGAGACGGCAGCGACGTACAGTGCGAAATGGATGCCTGCGCAGAATCAGCCTTGAGTTCGCACAGTAGAAGAAAGCATCTTACCGTAGAGGAGCGCCAGCAGCATGGCGCTGACAAGGTGATCATGCCAAATACGAGTGTAGATCGTGAGTAAAGGGTTCTCCATCGCGGGCGTTCGAGGCGTTCGACGAGACCTGCGGATGGGTGGAAGCGCTGCACCTTATGTACCTACCGTGTATGTTGAGGGCTTGCGATGGGTTCCCTGAGACGCGTACGAACATGACAGATGGGATGGCTTGAATAACAGTCAGGCCAGACAGAAGGTGCTTCGCTCAATGCTCTCGAGCGGATCGGCTCAGGGAAGTTGTTCGTACGGGTGTTCATGACATAGCAGGTCGATGAACGACATGATATCAATCCTTGACTAGTGCGCGCGGGACAGCGAGCCATCTCTTGGGTGATTCTAGCGCCAGACCATCTCTTGTTCTTGATGCATCTCCTGCGTTTCCCGCATAACGTCTGAGCAAGTTGAAGTTTATTGAGGAGAGATCCTGATTGCAGGGGGCGCGCTCGAGGTAAGGTCAGGTCGATATACGTCTCATGCAGGGCCGCAGATCGTGAAAGGTTCGAAGCGTAGGATTGAGAGCTCATGGCGGTGTGATCAAACCTGCGTCGCGGCGGCCCGCCGTACACCTGCCTTCCTCCCTGACCACGATCATCGCCTTCACGGCCCCCTCACCCTTCCTCCGCACATCTTCGCTCCGTCGACACTACTACTTCTCTTAACTTTGCCTTTGCAACGATGCTCTGCGACGGAAAACGACCGCGCAGCTCTTCCGGGGAAGGCGTGAATGGCAGCCACGCTGAGCGTCCTGCAAAAGGAGGATGAGGGTCGCATGAAGCTTGAAGCGAGGAGAGGAAGAACAGACGTGCGTGGCGCCCCAGAGGTCGTCTGTATACCTGCTGAAGATCCTCTGCCAGTGGTCAGCACGCGTCTCGAGGCGGTCATTCAGCCGTACGACCGGCCCCGTCTGTCAGAGGCTATGGACACGCCCCACGACCCTCTAGGCGACAGGAATGCATTTGCGATTGTCCAAACCACGGAGGACCGGAGCCCCAACCTGCCTACGCGTACACACTTCTCCGACAAGCCTGCGCAACACCACAGGCCCCCCAAGCGTCGGAAGTAGCGCCTCCGAACCAACCATCACGCACGCATGAGTCATCGCGCTGGTCCTCTCTCCCTCCTGGCCGCCCAAGATCAACGCTCGACTTGCATACCAGCTCGAGACACGGCGAAGACCCATCGCGATCGACCGCCGCGTTCAGCGCGAGCATCCCTTTCGTGACGGACACCGAGCTCTCCTGCCCTCCTGCTCTCAAGCGCAGACGGACCTGGCGCGGCGCCTCCAAAGCGCAGCCATAACGCTCCCCGCTCGCTATCGACCTCGATAGACCATATTTCCGACGCGACGGTCCTCGACACCCTCCACATCAAGGTCTACGCCACCTCCGACCTCGAGGTCTTCGACGCCCTCAACACCGAGGTCTTCGTCATCTTCCCGCCACCTGCGGCGCAGGAAGGCCCTCAGGACCCATCCGCCTTTTCGTCGCGTCGCGCTAGCCGACCAGCGTACTTGCTGTAGATCAACGACGGGAGGCTCGCCGCATCGATGCCTTCCGGCCTTCCGTGGGACGCCCACTGTTGTCAACATGAGGCCTATGGCTGGAGGCTCCCTCCGCGTCGCGCCCTTCGACGAGGAAGTCGCACCTAGCCTTCCTGACCCCGCATGTCGCTCGCCGAGGGGATAGCGATGTTCCTCGACCGCCTTCACCGCGACGCCGCCGATCAAGGCATACACCCCGTCAATCTCCCCCACGGTCGTCGTACAGCGCCCCAGCGCCCGCAAGTGTTGCAGTGACCTTCGGCATCGCCGTATGCCCGCGCGCAGTATCCAACCGCTGGTCGTCGCTCAAAGGCGCGCTCATCACGATTTGTGGCGTCGCTCATTGAGCGCTGCCGCTTCTGTGTCTGATTTCGAAGTCCCTTTCCATCCGCACCTCGCACTTCATCGACCTTGACATGACCGTCAGGACAGCCGTGTAATCAAGCTACGAAAATATCGTCTTCATCATTACCTTCGAGATCTCCCCGCGACTGCCCAATACCTACAGCAAATACGCGCTACGCATCACGTCCCTGTCAGTAGCCTGATGCATCCAATACAATGGTGTTCCCTCATCACGTCGTTCCCGCGTTCGTATCAGTCGCGCGGGCACAAGCCGAAGATCGAAAGATACGCTCCTGCTGCTTCCCCGTGTCCCGTCGATGCCATCTCTTGTTGAGAGCCATGGCCTCCCTCCGAAGTCGAGGATCTCACTCTAACTATCATTAGTATTGTTCCAAGGTGTACTACCTGGCTATTTGGACTGCTCAGCATCGCGCGTTCAAGCGCCGCTGAGATATAAGTATTCTACTGGGTACCGTAGCTCCAGCGCATTGGTCCTCACGAACAGCGAAGGGCTTTTCCTCACATACGCGATGGACACGGTCGCGCAGAACACCTGCGCTCGCGCACTGTCGGTATAGTTCAAGCTAAGCTTTGAGTTCGACTCTGCTGACGTTCCTCTGGCCTAGCTTCCTCAACGGTGTCATGCACACGGTCGCTATGTGTACGTCGTGCCTTCTAACGAGACCAGCACTGACGACCTATTGGACTACCGGTAGCAATCCTGATCTATGACCACATCTGCACACTGCATACGCGTCTCCACTTGCGCGGACTCGGTCTACGCTGAGCCTGCGCCCTTCACGCAGCGTCGGAGATCGCTTATGTGTGGCAGCGCCCCAAACAGCGTGCCACATATATCTTCCTTCTTTTTCGCTACACCTCGTTCATCCTGACGTTGGCGTACGTATCGGTCGGGGGATTATGGGCTGTCCCTGTCGAGGTGCGTTCCAACAAATGAAGGAGGGCTCCACGAGACTAAAGCACGATCTAGGGGTGAGTACCGAACGCGTTTACGAGCCTACACTCAAGATGAACCCTACTTCTTCGGCAGTTGGAAGCATGACTGGCTCTTCGAGTACTTGAAGTACTTGCCAGCGCCTACAGCAACGATCTCAATCATTGTCATCGGTGAGTGGTATATATTTCAAGTGTAAAACTGCATATCATAATGTGCCAGTACCCGTGTCTCTGCGCGTGTACGCTATGTTCGGACACGACAAGCGCCTTGTATGCGGAATGGTCCTATTCGTCGTTGCTGGTTTAGTTGCTTGCTTGGTAGGTCTGGTTGCTTCTCATTGGATTGTATCTCATGTCGGGAGCCCCGCAGAGTACGACGTCGCGAGACGCCAAGTCTACCGACACGTACGAAAGTGGCGAACAGAACTGCCGATTGTTCACACTAACTGCCTCGTATGTCAATATTTCGATTTTGTCCCTTCCTTCCACGCCGGTTTCATTTGGAGGGCCCTGACTGACCAGTACACCTGACAGAGCGCGAAGTAAGTTCGACCCCCCATACAGAGTTTCACACCATCCTGACGCACCTGCCCCCATAGAACGAGCGACACTTTGGCTGGTGGTCATGACATACGACGTCGCGGTCTTTGCGATGACGTTGTACAAGACCTTTGGAGCAATACGTGACCCGCATATGCCACTCACACATCTCCTTCTGCGAGACGGTAAGCTATGAACGACTGCCCAGCAACGCCGAACCACTCATGAGACACGATAGGTGCCCTTTACTTTGGGTGCGTTCGCTGTCCGCGATCTTCGCGCGACGCTGCACTGACTCAGGCATCGGGTGCTTTGAAGAACTGCGTCCCTGTTCACCTTGGCAAACGTGGTATCGCACTATGTGGGTCGACGGTCATACTGCTTATAGTATACTGCTAATCCGGTGCAACAGAAACTCGGTGTAAGACCCTCTCTTCCGGATGTATTTTCACTGACTAAGCCCTCTCGTAGCCGTACTTTGGGGAGATATTCATCCCCATCGGTCTTAGGTATGACGAGCGTGGACTCTTCCTGTGCTATGAATTGACTTCTTTCCGTCTCAAAGCGTCTCTGTTGTGCTGGCTTCGCGTATGCTGCTGAATCTGCGCAAGGAGGCCCTAGTCTGCTCCAATATCTCCGAGGGAGACATCCACCTATCGACAATTAGCTGGGCCGCTGCTACCAGATCAGAGGCATGACTCAGTATCGACGAGGGTCGAGAAGACGGTGGATTGGGGTTAAGGCGCGGATAGTTCTACGATGAAAGAGGACCACGTATCTAGCCAATTATTTATCCATATGATGCCCAAGTCAAAGCACGTTGGGTAGCTACGCGGTTCCGTACGATGCATCCAACTACCGTGCGAGCCCGTGGTTCGATGGATAGCGCTGGGCTCGAACGAGCATCGGCATACGCCGATGCAGCACGGGAACAACGCTTAATTCAGCCACCGCCCAGTGGCAGCGTCACAATTCGGCGGCAGGCGAGGCTCAATCGTATCCTGAATATCATTCGTCATATAAATGGCATACGTATGGATGAACTTCATTTCACTGATGATCGCTCGACCATCAGGAAGCAGAATGCAGTGCTCGTCACCTTGAGGTTTCCGCACCGCGCAAGATGGATTGACTAGAGTAGCACGTCGCGACTTGATGGCTACACCGCTGAGGGACAGATGGAGTACCAGATTAGACGGCTTCGTTCACCATCTCAGTCGACCGGATAATCGCGACCGCCTCTGCGTTGCGAGGCGTGAACACGCACTTGAAGTGCTTAGGGTTTCTGTAAACGCGACAGGGATTCCAACATGAGCGCCGAGTCTTCAAAAAGATATTCGAAGTCACTTACTGTATGAGGGCTGAGGCCCACTCGCGACAAGGCTCGATTGTTGATCCATCCGATCGCTTCGCCTATATTGACCGTCGTCAGTAGATAGCTCGACGCGGCATGCGCTGCTGACAGCTGATGGGATCGTACGCTCTCCTAAGAAAGACGCTCCAGTCTAGATAGATGATCCACACCACCCACAACCCAACCACACAAATATACAACTGGAGACGTCTTAGGAGGGCGACCGAGTCCGATGTATTTATATTGCTAGGGGATAGTTCTGCGACTTCGAACGTTGCTGATGGGCTTGTTCGCGGTCCGCGGAGAGCCTCAGACGATCTAGATCGATGCGAGAGGACTTTGGGCGAGCAGGTGGCGCTCAGAACTCCGCAAGTATTCTCAGGTTTTTATCCAAAGCGTCAAGGGCTTCTTAGGGCACTTCAAGAGCTCGGATAGGTTTGCAGGGTGTAACCGACGCTACAAGGGCTTCTTAGGGCACTTCAAGAGCTCAGATACGTGAGGTGATGTTGATCCAGCGCTACAAGGGCTTCTTAGGGCACTTCAAGAGCGTGGATGCCGATCTTCTACTGCTCCTTAGCAGCGTCTCAAAGATCCAGATTCCATGACGATTAACGCGCTGCAAACGCGGAACATGTCATTGATGTGTGGTATGGTAGGTGGTATGGTTGGATCTCCTGCCTGGGGGCATGGGGGCAGCCAGGGGGAGTCCCTGAATCGTATGTACAGCTCGGTATATGAGGCGGCGAGATCGTCTCGGCAATCCAGACCGATCGGCATGACACAAACCCTATCTATGAGTCAAAGTCCAACTTTAGCTGTTTCCACATGCATTTCCTCCTTATCCTTGACGCTTCCTGCTGCGGTTCCTGGCGGTAGAGCGGCTGACTTGTAGGGTATCCTGCTGCGCTGCGATGCCGAGCGCATT